>JAKSZP010004059.1:0-191039 GCA_022478985.1 Massospora cicadina | reverse complement strand
CATGAATGGCAGTTGGCGTCAACCACTGATTCTGCTAACTGATATCAATTGTATCATCCTCAGTACTAGTTGCTGGTGATCCTTAAACTAATTCAGGGCCTCTGATTGGCCCCACTCAAACCTAAATACCAAAGTTGGCAGAATACTAATTTTGGCTCAACCCAAATTGGGGAGCAACTAACCAGAAATTACATTGATCATATGAAATTCAGTCAATAAGCCAATCTTCCAGGATTGGCCATATCATCCCAAATAATGATTAATCATTGTAGGATTCCATATGGTTAAAATTGTTATAATTAGAATAAATATTTATATGGCTCACTGGTAACTTAAGGCTGAGGCTGAGCCAAAACTAATTTGGACATCGGGAAGGATGGAGTGAGAGGGTCGACGCCAGAGAAGAGAATATATGTAGAGGAAGAGAAGTGGTTGTCTGGAAGAACCAGCAACTAGTACTGAGGAAGATAAATAGGTTGGAGGTGGGCGCTGTAGCCCTTTTGTAAATAGTATATACCTGGCGCTTCCCTTTCAACTTAATATTACCCTTTGCCTAATCTACCTTCTGTTTAAGTTTATTATTTATTTCATTGGTTAGAGTTTAGGCTAGTGGATCTCCAAATGGCACAGGTGACATGCCAAGGGGTTAGCCAGTGTTGCTAGCTCCGACGTCTAAGGTAAAATAGCAAGGGCTGACCAGTCTTCATACTGGTTAGCCTGCCAACTAGCAGAGCCCATAGTCTATATTCAGACACCATCTAACACTTTGATCACAGGCAGCAGAAAATCATGATATATGCCCACAATCATTTTTTTGTACATTATGTCCACCACATCCGCTGTAATGGTGACAGTGGGTAATTGGGAAAGACAGTCCGCATTCTGATGCTTCACCCCTGGTTGATGCATGATCTCAAAATCATACGCTTAGAGCTTTAAAGCACATTGCATGAGCCGCCCTTCAGGTACCCACAGATTCTGTAGCCAGCGCAAGGAGGCATGATATTTTACCACTTTGAATTCTACCCCATGGAGGTAGACCTGGAATTGTTTATGTGTATGAATTACTGTTAAACACTACCGCTCAGTCATGGTTTAATTTCATTCAGGGCCAGTTAAACTGCGGCTACAATATGCAATGGGGTGCTCCACACCATCATCATCTTTTTAAAATAACAAAGCCCCTACAGTAAAAAGCGAAGCATCCATTTGAACAATGAACTCTTTTTCAAAATTGGGGTATTGCAAAATAGGCGCTCTAGCCAACACAGTTCATAATACATCAAAAGCAATTTGACATCGATCCATCCAATTGAAGGTAGCGTTTTTCATAAGTAGCTCAAAGAGTGGAGCCCTGATACAGCTGAAGCTGAGAGTGAACCGCCAGTAGTAACTGACCATCCCCTAGAACATCTGGATATCCAGCTTATTGCTTAGCTGAGTCATCTTGCAGATGGCTTCCACCTTGGCTGGCTGAGGACTAAGCCCTTTGGAGCTTAACACAAAGCCAAGGTATTCCAACTGTTCCTTGAAAAAGTGGCACTTTCGGGGCTTAATCTTGATATTAGCATAAGCAAGGCAGTGGAACACTTGCTCCCGATGTTCAAGACGCTCCATGAATGTCCGCAAAAACACGTTGATATTGTCAAGGAAGACAAGAACGCAAGACAGCTTTAGGTCACCCAAAATAGTGTCCATAACCCGCTGGAACATAGCAGGACATTGCACAAACCCTGTGGCATATGTGTAGTTTGGAAAAATCCTTTTGTGGTAATTATAGCGCGCTTTTCTTTTTATGCTGCTGGAAACTCGATCTGCCAGTACCCCAATATCAAGTCCATAGTAGAGAGATACTTGGCCCCGCCTAACTGATCTAAAGTGTCATTGATTCACAGAAGTGGGTATGAATCTTTTTTTGTAATGTGGTTAAGCTTCTAGTAATCAATTACTACTCTATTGGAGCCATCTTATTTTTTATTAGCAACGGGGATGCCCAAGGACTCTTTGACGGCTCCAACATTCCCTGTTAAACCAATCTATCTCTTTCTGCAGATACAACTTCTTCCGCTGCCTTCAAGTGATGGATAGGTCATGACCTGATAGGGGGGTGGTCTCCCATGTCCACCTGATGCATAACCCCACAAGCGCAACTCAAGTCATGATCGTCAGTTGCAAAAATATTGTGATACTTCTTAAAAAGATCCATCACCTTGTCCTTCTGAGCCTCCAATAGACCAGTTAGCGTTACCCACAGAATCACAGTCATTATGCCAAAGGTTGTTTTTAAAGGCAAGCCAAGATCTTCCCAAGAACCAAATTAGTGTATCTGATGGACCTCATAAATAGGGATCAGGTTCAGGTAAGCCACCACTTGGTGCCACTAAACCTTCATCACCTCCTTCTGCAGATTTGCTATCAAAACCTTCACTTCCCCCTGCCCTGGTAACAGTAACCTAGGAGCCACATGATGTTCGATCTGAAATTGTTAATAGGTTCCCACAACCTCTCCATACAGACCTCCCAGTATATCAATTTCAAGCTCTGTCCCAATTATGACCTGATGCCCAGAAGGGATAGTCAACGCATTCATAGCTCGTAGCAGAATCCCTTTATACCTGTAAATCTGATTTGAAAGCGTTTGGGTCATTTGCTTCATCTTTCAATATCTTACAGGAATCACACCATCGCTATAGGAAAGATTAATTTGACCAGAGCGGATTGGGTCATCTGGGACTCCTCTGGAAGTAAAATAGATGGGGATCCGTTGTCACAGGATACTGATGGTTCCATCCGCCATATTAACCACATCCCCAAAGTGATGCATAAATGCGGCGCCTATCAACATGTCATAGTGGTCATTAGGCAACACCACAGCAGGAGTGGATGCACCGGCTGACCTGAACCTCAAAGGAAATGAACCATATGCGCCTTCTGACACAGTACTCTGTTCCTTGCAGTCCCATACACTACACGGTGGTTTACATCTGGCTTCAGCGGAAGCTTAGCCACAAGCTTGGTGGATATTATATTGACTGAGCGCCTGTATCGTTTAATGCCCATATTTTGGTATTCTGTATGAATATGTCACAATATGTACATTCCAAATAAGAAGAACCCTTTGTGTTTGTTACTTAAACATCCAAGGGCGATTGATTATACAGAAAAGTGAGCATACCAGCCCCAACGTGAGGATTCTCCTGGGCAATCTTTTCTACAGGAATCACCACCTCCACCCCCTCCAGAGCTGCGACATATGCAGAAGGTTCACCATTAACCATACCATTCCGCTCAAGGATTTGCCAGGCGAATGGCTTATGCACATCTCGGCGGAACCCCATGCCTGCATTATTGGGGTCTCTCCCTCAGCTTGAGGCCAAAAGGTGGTAAGGGATTTGTTGATAAAAAAATCTTCAGAGTGTGCCCTGGGGCCGACACAAAGTGACTCATGGAAAGCATCAGGGACAATTAAAATTGAATCAACAGAAGTAGAGTACCCATCTCTTCTTCTCTCGCCCCTTTCCATGTACATTTGGGACAACAGATACTGCATATACCTTTGGGTTGGCTGGACAACTAACTGCATAATGGCCTATTTTTCCAGATGAGAAACAAGCATTTGGGACCGGCAATTGTCTCTGAATCACCCCAGAAGGTCTAGATCTACTATTAATCCATGGGTTGTTATGGTCCTGAGGATAAGCGGATTGATCATAACAGGGATGGAAAAGACCTGCCCATGAGTTAAGTGACCAAGGAGTAACCCACGGATTGCCCTCATATTGTTGGGATCCTTAGTTTAACTGAATTTTAGTGTCAGATGCAGGATCTTTCTGCTCCACATTGGGAGCACTAAAGGTAATGGATAGATGACATAAATGGCAGATGATTTTGAGTAACTCCGCATCCTACTGAAGAGCGTACTCCATAGCATTATGTAATTTGCAATAAGGCTTGATAGCCGCCGTCATTGCTATGCCCACCTCCGCATTAGATAAGACAATTACACCCAACAATACATGAGCCTCATTAGTGAATTTATCCGCAAACTGTATTAAGGGCTCATTTTTTAGAAAAGATATTGTTAAAAAATATGCCTTGCGCTGAGCCATTTTTGCTTTGCCCCCAAACAGGCGTATTAAAGTCTCCTTCACCTCTTGGTAAGCTACAGTACTATTTTTAAGATAACATGTAACTTGATCAGCGCTTGAAACATACAGCGTGGATAAACAGTTGAGATTTTTGCAGATTGGAAGCCTCTTCTATGGCAAACTCAAACCGTTTGAAAAAATCATGTATGTACCATCACGATTAAATGGAGGCAGCCTGTCACTGCATATTTCCTTCTCATTAACAGCCTTATTTAAATTTATACACTGCACAGTCTAACCACTCCGTTAAGCTGCTTAAGAGGTTGGCAAGCTGGTTGGTGTGGTCACCTACAAAGTGCAGTTGGCGGAAGGCAAGGTTGAGCTGCTCAGTAATATGTTTATACTACTGAAAAAGCCCTTTTTGCGCCTGGAGTAAGGTATCCAAAGCAAGCTTCAGCACCCCATATTAAGACAATTTGATAACCGAGGGTAGTACCCCATCAAAGCGAGCTGGTTGCGCCATAGGTGCAATGATGAAGGTGTTAATAGTTGATCAATGGGCCCCCTGTAGTGAGCACCACTGTTAACTTTTGGCGGATATGACTTTTTTGTGATGAACGCGTTGCAACGGGTTTAGCCCACTGAGCAACGCCAAACGATATGGAGATGTTGGTCCTCCCAAATAAACGTAATAAGCTTATATAAAATATGAGGCAATAGCCCCAGTTACGCTACTTTATTTAAAATGATATAATCAGCAGACCCTCTTTGTTTTCACTCTCTACTTACTCCTACTCCCTTCTTCTTTTTTCCTCTCTTTTCTTCCTCTAAAAAACTTCCTCAACTTCTTTCTCCCACTCAACTCTTAACCATCAGTATTTTTCAACAGATTTGACACATTTTTCTTATTCAATCTCTATTTACTATCAACGTAGAGTTCACTCAATCATCGAGGCTTCAACTGAAATTCCTCGATTACCAAACCCTAATTGGTTTGATTAATTCAACTCACATTGCTCTAACCTATTAATCGCTCTTGGAGCTCGCTTTGTTCTAAATCATGATCCGCTGGAACACTAGCTTATTATCCAGTCATATTGAAATCTTGACAAGGACAATTAGGTTTAATATGAAGATGACCAACAAGAGACATTGGTCTCAAGAAAA
Organism: Massospora cicadina; assembly: GCA_022478985.1. NCBI lineage: Eukaryota > Fungi > Entomophthoromycota > Entomophthoromycetes > Entomophthorales > Entomophthoraceae > Massospora > Massospora cicadina. The sequence continues at coordinate 185,784 of JAKSZP010004059.1, read as the reverse complement.
TATAATAAGCCACCTTGGGAAAATCATTGATCAGCAAAAGAGGTACTAAGCCTTAGTGCACCAATAGGCGCACGCTTCTGTCCAACAGGGTAATATACTTTGAAATTGACCTTACATGAGTGATCAGTTGAAGTGAACTTGACCAAGCTTGCAATTTCATAAATTGAATGGGTTTTAAACTCCGTTCACCAATTAATCATATTGAGCTGTCATTGTTTAGTTTAAGACTCTTTCATTTTAGAGTGATAGCCAAAACAAGGGTCTGGGCTTTAAACACTTCACTTGTATCAATCTGGGAATACCTACCCTGTATCCAGCGTTGATCCAAGCTGTGCTTAAGGGTGGGAAGGTCCTGAAATTTTACCTTTTAGAGCTCCTGCCTCCTAATCTTTTAGTTTCTGTTGGTACCCTCAATAAGGTCAATTAATTCTGATAGGAGATACTGAAGAACCCAGAGGTTAGGTGCTGGGTGAACACACCTGTATTGGTTTGCAAAGCCAATTCCTAACCTGAAACTACAGAATACCACAGGTGAACTTGCCCAGTCAGTAGAGCCAGCGAAGGACAAGCTTGGATCAACCATGAGGCGGAGGAGCAAGGGGTCAGGCTGCCCAAGAAGGGGGATAACCTCCGGTGTCCGCCAAGAGGGGTCAATCTTCTGAGTTAGAGTTGTTATCCAGCTGGATTGGGGAGTTGCCTTCAGAGCTGTAGGGAATGGTCACTGATGGTTGTTAAAAAGCAAGGGCCAGCAGTTTTCATACTGTTTGGCCTTACACACTAATGGAGTCCCAAATTAATGCAAATTGGAAAATTTTCAACACTCCTATTGTGTATCTTTAAACATCTAGTGAATTACTATTGGAAGAAAAAGGTTGATGTGGCACAAAAATGGAATCAACTTAGGGTGCAAGGCATCCTCTGCTGATGACTCTGTGCTTCCTCCTGTGTCTACCAATTCTGCCCACTTTGAATATTTCATACTATCCCCACCTGACAAAGTGGATGTCTCAGACTCACTAATTTAAGTAAAAGTCTAACCTCCTCTTACTCTGCTCATCCTGGAACACTTCCGCCAGGAAGTACTAAATAATCCATTCCCTATTTTGGCATTAAGATTACCCATATTGAAGTAGTTTTCCATAAGGTGAAAATCTAGCTATAGTTGATACAAAATTTCTGGTTAACGTCAATTTGCCTTGATTTGTGAAGCGAAAAGTTGCACCATATCAAAACCAAACATTTTGGATTATGGAACTGCGGAGCCTCAGCAGGCCAAATCCCTGGATGCATACTTCACCCTGTCACTCTAAATTGGATTGCTAGTTGTCAGCCCCAGCAGCTGTGCTAGAGAATGATGATTATGATCTCCCCATGGACACGCAATTCCTTGTCTAATTTAAAGCCAATTTTAGTCAAAAACTTATATATTTTATTCTAGGATATCACATTCCTCTAGCTGTTAAAGACGTTTCTAAAGAGAAAGGAATAAGGAAGCCTAGGAGCTGTTTATTGGTTTTTATACTTCATTAAGCAGCTATAAGATCAAGTAGTCGGGCCAAAAACTAAACTACCTCCTTAAAATGCTGAGGCTAAAGAAGTGATGCCCATATAATTGAACAACTGAGTAGTTATACCCTAAAATCTCAAATACAGGTGGGCACAGTGATTTAACTTACCATTTCACTGAACCAATTATTGGAAATTCGTGGAGATTCTAATCTGCCCATCCTCAAACCTTTTACCTGCCCTGGGGTGTTAGATTTTACTGATTGAAGGGCCCTAAACATTTTGATGTTTAATTTTACTAACAGACCTATACAAATTCTGTGAAATCAACATGTGCCCATATTAAGACTCTACCCACTGAGAAGTTGAATCTATTTTTTTGCTGAAATCCAAGCAATTTGAAAATTGATTATAGCACCACCGTTCAAGCTGGTGTAAATATAGGTGACAACCTCACCACTTAGCAGCAGCATCAAGCGGATGTTTTATTATAAGAGTACATTGATATATTCTCAAAAGGTTCAGACGACTTGGATGATGAAAAATGTATAGCATAAAGAGCTTATGGGCGACTCTCCTTCTATCCATGATCATAACTACTGGAATTCTAAGGGTAAAGAAGCCCAGATAGCACAGGAGCTAGAGCAACCCTTAGACGCCTGATTACTTAAGCTCTCACAAAGTCCGTGGGCCTCACCATTGCTTCTTATATGAAAAAAGTTAGTGGGCATTGGATGGTAATGGATTTATCAAATAATTTAATGCCCTTACTTAAAAAATGTTATCTTCTACCACAAATTGATAATCTCATATAGCTCCTGGCTAGTTACCAAATATCCTCTGCAATGGATCTTGCTAATGGCTACTGGCAAATTGAGCTTGTGATGAAGTATCAGGATAAATGTGCTTATAGCATGTATGGGGTTGTTCAAACCTATTTGAATGCCTAAGGACTATGTAACTCCTCATCCACACCCAAAAAGTAATAAATGGTCTTTTATTGGACTTGAAGATATTATTTATGTTAGTTTACCTCAATGTTGAGACTGAGTATTTCGCACCTTAGACCAGCGCCTCACTCATTCATAGGAAGTGTTTGAACATCCCTGCTCTTTTTCACTGAAGCTAAAAACAGCCAATGCTGTTTTTTTCAAAATCGACATGAAATTTCTCATGCATAAAGTTACTTGGGAAGGTATCTCTCCATTACCAGACAAATTGGTCACAATTGGGAAGATGATCCAACCATCCAGCTTTCGCTTAATTAAGTTTCCTCAGGATTATATGACTATTATTATCGATTTACCCTCACTTGCTGACTTTGTTGAACAACTGATGCGCTGCTCCATAAGTAGGTTCTATTTTAATAAAAAAGCTCAGAAACAATCTTTTGACGTACTAAGGAAAGCTCTCAGGACCTCTTCTGTATATGTGCATCTCAAATTTGACTAATAATTTTTAGTTTTCCTGATGCTAGAGATGTGGCTGTTGGAGCCATTATGGCACAACTTAATGCAAATCAAGTTGTCCATCTTATAACGTATTTCAGCAAAACATTAACTCAGGTAGAGGAATTACAGCATCAACGAGCATGAATTCTTAAGTATCATACTTGCCATTAAACATATCTGCATTTTCTGTATAGGAACCATTTTAATGTGGTTATGGACCATGCTACTCATATGGTAGCTACAACAGATAAAAGTTTCAGATGGAAGGCTGTCACGCTGGTCACTCAAACTCTAAAGGTACAATTTTTTGTTTATTGCACCAAATGATACATTAAAGTGCCGATGGATTGTCTTTACTACCCATATTGACCATCTATACCTTTGAGAAGATCAAATTTACAAACTTATTGGAAATCTAAGGAATAAAACATGAGACACCTTTGGTTCTTCAAGGACTGAAGAAGATGACCAATCAGACCTGGATTAAAGATGGATAATTAAAAACAGATTGGAACCTCTTGGCTGCCTTATGCCCACCTGTTGACTATAATAGATGCTGCCCCAGAGGGCCATTTTATTGTAGGCCATGGTGACATAAGAGAACCCATCAGGGGCTGCAAGAGTGATGCTACTGGGAAAGGATTATTGAGTTGACTAGAACATAATCAATTTCCGTTTTATTTGTGCTAGCTAGAAACCTCCCAAATGACGTATACACATCAGGTTGTAGGTCCTATCACCCATTTGCTACTGCAAGCATTGAGGTTGTTGGTACACTAACTATGATAATGTATAGTCACCATTATATTATAATAGCGCTGTATCATTTCAACAAGTGTTGAGGCCGTCTCAGCTGCCTTGCCCACTTCTAGAGCAACCGCTTCTTTTCTACTTGAACAGGTCTTTACCTGCCACAGTAGCACGAAGGTACTGTTATACAATAATTGCAACTACTTCATATTTCAAAGCTTTTAGACCTTATTTGTTGATGAGCTATTACCTCCTTTACTGCCACAAATCTTCCCGCTACCAAAATAACAGTGTAATTATTAAATAGCAATCTGATCAACAAATTTCATAAGATGGCTCAATATGACCCATCTAGATGGAACAAATATCTTTTGGTGGCTCTGTTGGCAATCACCATGAGCACCATTGGTTATTAAATGTCACCTTTTCAGTATCTATATGACTGAAAGAGCTGTCTTACCTTCAAATGTTCAACTCATATTGGAAACTTCAACGCCTAAAACAGCTGAGCTAGCATTGTGAAAACTGGTGGTTAAATTTTTGATTACAAGCTTTAGTGCCAAGACTATGGGGACTATAAGTAAACGAGAAGTATACCAAAGCAACACCTAGAAACTGGTTTTACCTGCGTATCAACTATGGGACACGTTCCTGTTCTACCATCATTGGCCAGGGGATCAGAATTACAACTTGACATGATAAGGTCAGGACCTTATTGAGTGATTTAACATCAAGGACAAGAATACTCTAAATGCCTCAGTCAAATATGTCTCCATTAAAGTAGGAGTCTAAGCAAGATTTATCCAAAGTTATATCCCTCATCAAGCTCATGTGGGGTACATTGTCAGGAATGGTGCGATTTGTTGTAGTTTAGATTAAGCTCAAACGCAAGTTAATTTTACAATGTGAGTAATGTAGTTTCACTGCTGTGGAAACTGCTGTAATTGCAATGCACATTGAACTTAATAATGAGAAATTAAACTACTAAGACCCTCCTGAATCTGTCAAAAGCTGATAAGGATCTCGCCAAGTGGGTGATTTAATAAAACTGCCATATTAATCAGGAAAGATCATTTTAGCTGGTGATCTTTACACTATGCTGTATGGTTTTGGAATTTTATGTACCCTAATAAATCTCAGACTTCTATTAAAGCTATAAATATCCCTAAATTATAATTAATAAAGATATACTTAGTCATGGTACCAACTTTTTCCTAGTTTTTTACTAGAGTTTGCCTAGCGTTAACTAGAGGTCTTTCTTGTCTAGTCAACGGAGATTTACCTTTGTGATAAATCAGTCTAGTTAATAGATTACCCTAGAAACACAAAGTCTAAAAGGAGATTCCGCTTGTGTTGTATGACTTGTAATAATCTAGCCTTCATAGGAACTGAACTTCAAATTTAGGTAAAAAAGTCAATAGGGGTTTACCCTAGAGTGGCATCTATTGGCAATTAACAATTACACTCATGAGTGCCATTATATGCAAATTAGGCCAATGAAAGATCATCCGCTTAGATATCCTGCACAGCTTAGGTGTAATAGTGAAGATACTGTTCAAGTATCTGGTATACCTACTTTTCTGACCGTCAGACTGGAGATGGTATGCAGTTGAGCAGCACAGCTTAATTTTTTAGATAGTTAGAAGTTTGGTCCAAAAAGCGCTGTAAACTGAAGTCCTCAGTGATTCATGATCTCCTGAGGCAAGCTAAACATTGAGAACACATGTTGTCTGAAGAGCTGGCTATTTTCTTGGATGTGATGTCTGAAGAACAAGGGAAAAAGAGTGAAATGGTGACAAACTGATAAAGATCACCATAATTGTAGAAAACTATTGGTGCTGGGAAGCTCAACAATGAAATCAACTGACACCTAGGTCCACAGACCCTATGCCGCTGCAGGTGATATAGAAGGCCATTTTTACCTTATTTATCTGATCTAGCTATGAACATGTCATGCAACGGTGATCTATGTCAGGTTATTCATTCTTATACGCATCCAGTTGTATGTCCATTTTACCAGATATTATCTTAATTTTGGATTTATTTGAGGTATGCATACCAGGGGACGGACAGTACCAAAACTTAAAGAAAAAACAAAAAAATGAAACAGAAAATGGAATAACTGAAACAAAATAAAACCTCCAATCAGGCAGTTAGCGGAGGACTGCTAGCCTACCATGACAGAGGGGAAGGAAGGTATGGGTGGTGCATCCGCATTAACATCAATTACATAAGATGAGCAGCGTTGTATAAGCAAACTGAGGCTGAGAGCCAGGGTGTCAGGGCATCAGCATGGTGGGGGTTAAAGTTAAATACAAAAGGGTTGAGATATGCAATATCAGCTTCCACTTCCACCATTCCTCCATCCAGCGTTGGGTCAGCAGCCAGTTTGGCCTAATTTTTTTAAAGGGGCTCAATCCTCCTGACTCAACCTATGCAAATTCTAGCGAGCATAAAGGTTGTAGCCAATCAAAATAAATTTTTTTAAAAATATAGAAACTTGACCAGATTATGTAATACTGAGTTAATGGCTGAACCAGTTTCAGCTGAGCTGCCATTGTCAACAGAATGTGGCCAATCAGCTCCTGCCACGGCCCCTATTCTGGTTGCTGGTCTAATACTGGCTGAATTCAAATATATAAGGCTCTTTAATGGATTGATGAGGCTGAACAGCTGTACCATGTGAAACCGGATTTTGCTTTGGAGGAGTTCTTTGTTGACCCACCAAAATTTTTCCCCACCATTATTGCCCTCAAAATGGTTTTCAAAATTAAAAATATCAACAAAATGGCAGTTAAGGCTGCAGCTGCCCCTTCCAACACCTTACTTTACCAGCAACTTTATGGGGCAATGGAGCTTCTTGTTGAGGGTATTTCTATCCCCAATTTTCCCCACAATTTTGAGGATGATGCGAAGTATGAAATTGAGGAGCTTATTTTTGGTGAGAGCCATACTTGCATCAATGGAGCAAAAACTTCTCTTTTTGACCCAATTATCCTGAAACCCACCGATGCATCAAGTCATTAACTTGAGTGCCTGATCTCATCGCTTTTTCTGAGCATCAAATTTCTCAATATGTTGAGGCAACGGACACTGCCAGCCTCATCAACAAAGAAAACCCACAATTATTCCTCCTTATGCCTCATGTTGCTGATGAGCCTACCCCAATGTTGTCCACCATGGTCTACCAGCTAAAGTGAGTGATGGACAAAAGTTTCCCCAAAGCTTTCTCACCTTCTGATATGGCTTCCTAGGCTGTTAGCTGTGGTGCCATATTAAAATTTTTTTTCTAATAGTCCCTTTATTTGGACCATTTGCAAATAAAGATGTGTGGTCACTCCCCCTTTTGGATTGAGCACCAATAGTCAAAAAAAGAGATATGCAATATCAGCATTTTCTTTAGCTTTGACAGATTCAGCCAGATGATGTTCATCCTGAAGGCAAGCATGAGATAGTAGGAAAAAACTGGCAATATTTTCCCGGTGACAACAGTTTTTGGGCCAAAGTTTAAAAAAGAACAACATGCATGACTGGATATTCTTTAGCATCTTAATTTTTTATTATATTGTCAACCTGCATGAGTTTGGGGAAATTAGGGGAAAGGCAATCACAGTCAGGCTATTAGAATTCTTCAGCAGACTTTGCAACTGCAAGATGGAGTATGTGACAATAGGGGGAGGCCACCGCCGCTAAGGCAAGCTGGTGTCCACACTGGATAAAGATGGCATTGGGTTTTAGAAATAACGTCTGAGCGGGATAGGTTTTTTAAAATCTGATGAAAGTACATCCCAGTCATACTCCTCTGGGGTTTCTACACCTGATTCGTCATTTATCTTTTCAACTATTGCATCTGATTCCTCAAAGTCATTTTAATAGGGCCTAAGGATTTTGGTTCACATGAATAGTGGAGGAAAGATTAGGTAGATAGTAGTATGTGCATGTGGAGCTGCTTGGGAGAGACCAGTGGTCAAAACCTGATTCCGATTGGCTGAGGTAAATACAGGCGAGTGAACGCGGCTGGGGGTTGTGATTGGTTTAGTTATCCACTTTAGACCAGTGAGCGAGAGTGTTGGGTGGGTGTCAACAAAAAAACCTCATTCGAATGTTACTGGTAAGGTTTCAGAGACAGTACCAGATGAAGCAGCATGGGGGCAAAACTTTTAAAATAGTTGATTTAAAACAGAGGGGGAAAATTTGTTGACCATTGTCGACATGAGCCCAAAAGTAATATTCTAGTGCTGCCACAATGTGAGCATGTGGGGGGATTTATTGCAAAGGTGGATGGTGTGGGGTGATGGTGGCTGTGGCGTGAGGGGCAGCAAGGCGCTCTGCACCAGAAAAAACAGCTAAGTTGAGGTTGGTTTGAGAGCCATAAGCCATATGACCTGAAATCAACTGCTTATAGAAACTTTGGGGTGGGAGGTGAGAAGGGTTAGTTTTCAAATGACATCACCAATGTGGTGTCAGAAGGGCGGCGAGTATGGGTAGTAGGAATTGAGATATCTTTATAAATTAAAGGAGTCAACGCCACCGCTGCAGCATCCTCTTATATATGGAAGCCTATGGCAAAATAGTCCTTAAAAAGGGCGGAAATCAATAAAGCCATCTGGTGCAAAGGCAGCAGTAGCTAGCTTGACAATTTCTTTGTTGGCATATGGGAATAAATAATCATAGTCAAAATGGAGGTAAAATCAAACGTTGGACTGAGGAAGGGCAAGAGGATGGGCGCAAGACAGGTGGATGCATGCAATGTTGAGTTCAAGTCTCATGGGGGGCAATTTGGCAAGAAGAGTTTGGCAGTCTATTTGATCCTGTTCAAACACATTTCCCCGCAGGGCGGAGTGATAGGTGGTGGAGCACTACTGACCCATATTAAGACAGCAGGAAGCGGATCTGAGGACAACAAATGGAAAATGGATTTGGTCAGATGGCGAGGGACAAATAAACTTTTGTTAAAATTCTCTCAGAAGTAAGTTTGAATAGTAAAAAAGTTTTTTTGCCTTACCAAATTAAGGCATTTTTTATTGCTTTGGTGGCCAACCAGTGAGGGGTCATATGAGCTTAAATTATTTTGTCACGGATCTGATGCAGAACCCACAGTCTTGAACTAAACCAAATAGTCCCCTCTACCAATAAATAATAGGTAATCTTATGTTTCAGAAAAACCAGGTGGTCCAACATCTTTAGCCCAACCTGCAAGCTATTTGATACACTGATACCTGAAAGACAAGTGGCACATCTGGGGCTTAATCTGCCGCCAAAATTGAGAGAGGAGCAATAGTTAATTCCTGGGCCAGCAAAATTACCATGTTTAGCTCCTATATATCTGCTTTTCACAAGACTAAATACAGGAATTTGGCTCAACAAATTGGTAAAAACATTCAAAATCTCTCTCAAGAAACTTGTATTTAGAGTTAAAACTGAAAAGGTCACAATACATCCAGTATTGGTGATGCACCAGCTTTAGCAGTTTTCAGAAATATATAAAAGCCTGATGATACATCTGCTTGTTTACCTCATGTGCGCGCAAGAAGAAGGTGCCGCCAGTGGGTAAGAGACCTTACCATGGCGGCCAACTCCTTATTGAAAATGGTCCAGGATTTTTCAGATGAAGCAAACTTAAATAAAAGTATGAGACTCAATGTTAAATCATCATGCGCTTGCAACAGTACTTCCATACAGCAGTTGATAAGGCATCACATTCTGCAATAAATGGATTGGTGATGTCATCATGTTTGAAAAACAGGAGGCGCCAAAAACACCTCTTTGATGGTGTCATATGTCAGTTAGCAATCCTCTATCCACTGAATTGAACTTTTTCCCATCAATGGACGCAGTGGTACGGCCAACTGCAAGAGGGAAGGGGAAAATTTATTCAGATATATTTGCGCCCAATGAGCTCTACAACTTCTTCTGGGTCATTTGTTAGGCCACTAGAGAATTGCCTAAACTCTCTAGGGAATGGCATAGCCGTTCTTCAGGATTAGATTACCTGGGAAAGGTCACCTCCTCTTTAAAAAATCACAATTGGAGGGCTTTATGTAAAGTTCTGCCTTGTGATGCACAGCCAGCACAGCCTTCAGGTCTTTCTCATGCTGCTTAGGGGGTAGGAAAATGCATGAGAAATCATAAATGTACAAAAGTGAACAGATGAATTGGAGGTCATTATAAAACATTATCAATCATATTCTAGAATGTAGATGGAACGTTCTAAAGCTGAAGGACATCACATAAAACTGTAAGATGCCCTTTGGATATAAATTGCCATAAGCCCCTCTTGGCCTTCCATCACCAGGATTTGATTTAATGTGATCATGTTTTGAGATTTAAAAACACCTAGTTTTTTGTGATCACCTGGCTTATTGTCTGCTTGATGTGAAGGGATAGAGATCATAAATGATGATATTATTTGATGTTCATATTCTATGAAGAGGTGCAACATTCCATCAACTTCAGAGTGAATATATGGGAGAAGCAATGGTTAAGGTTTGCTTGACCACCCACCTTTCTTGAGCATATCATCTAACCACACCTCCAATGCCTTGTCCTCCTGTGCCAAGTAGGAATATAATGGACAGTTGATGCTGATCACAGCTCCTATTAAACAGAAAACCAGGTCATACTTGAAATGTGGCATAATGCGGTTAATCTTTTCCAAATCATATATCTTAATATGCTATCAACACCAGGGGAAAATCTGGTGGAAGACCCGTGTAAGAGAAGAAGCGACGGGGGGAATTACTCCATTCCATCATAAGCATATTGATTTGGGAAACTCCCCCTCACTACTAAGTGTCTGAAAAGGATAGTCAATTAGATTTCAGGTTGAAGTTAAATTACTTTTAATGCCACCACCTACCCACAGAATAACCAGGAAGAGAAGATCTGGTACCATGGCAAACTGATTACAAAAACAGAACTATTGCACAAAAAAAACTATTCTGGGTGCCAAATCTTTTCTGAAGCCTTTGGAGTAGAAGATGCGCCCAACACAAACACACCCACTCCCAGATTCAAATCCAAATTAGAAATCCTGCGCCTGTTTTAGACTATAAAGTTCCTAGCAATGCCAATATCTACAAATGACATAATTGACACCATGTTCATACCCAAATAAATTTCCAGAGGCAACGAAAAATAAGCAAACTCTAGTTTATTAGCCACAGCACAGGACACCAATGGCTGAGTAGTATTGATTACTGATTCATCCGGTTCTTGGAATTAGAGAATAACTGGAACCTTCTGTTGGGATTCTGACTAAAATTTAAATTCAAGTAAACCTGATGACAGGATCTGAATTCAATCTAAAAATTTTGATAAACTTCAGTAAGGGTTAGTCCCTGTGTTGAGTAGTTAACTGGATTTAATTGGTGGGTAATTTGATAGGGATATAATAGCGTTAGCCTATGCCTAATTTATTATGGATAATATAAATAAACATTAGTGATTATGGATCAGAAATATCTCAAGTATATCCAAAGATTGGGATTCATAGTCCTACCAATTACACATGATAATATTCAACTAGATAACATGGCTAGGGAACTCTGATGGTTAAGACGGACTAAATATCCAGCTAGATATCATGGCCTTATAATTTTTTGGTCCATGTCAAAATTAGTTCTTAATATCAATTGGTTTATAATCAAAGTAATTATTAATTAGTGGTATGTGCTACCAATGGATTGAGAGGAGCGATGTTTTAGATATTTTCAGAGCATCAGATGGAAAATGATGGCTTGATATACCTGTCAGGTATACTACAACCACAAGGATGAGTTGAGATACCTCAGATTATCATAGATTGTAGACCCTCAGACATATTTTTATTATAAATTAGTTGGCTACTTACCTATGAAAAATAAGGTGTCATGGGTGAGTTTGGTTAACATTAAATCCTATAAACTATCTCTAATTTCATACAAATAAAAGAAAATCTTTTATCAAAACAAGTTAATAATTTGGTATATAAGCTTTTTTATTTATTTTTTTTGCTGTATTCAGTTGAGGAATTACTTATGATCATTTAGATTAGGGAAGTAATCCATATTACAAGTAAATGACAGAAGGATACAGCCTTGAAGCGTCATTTTCAAGGTGTTATATCTTGTATATTTTCCACTTCTGGTCTATTGTCTCTATACAATAAGTTCTCAAAGCTCTGACTTATCTCCTAGAAATAACCAGCTCATCCAAAGTAGGTTATAACTATATTACTTTCTATAAGGTATTGTTGTTGTAAACTTTTTAAAGATTATCATAAAGTTAGTTATATGAACCTTAACAACAAATTTTACCCAATTAAATCACCTCCACAATTCAAGCTCCACTTATAAACTTGCCGTAAAGTATTGCTGATTTTGATTTATTAAAGCTTTTTACCCAATCTACTTTATAAAATACATTCACTGATGTACTGACTGACTGACATCAAAAGCTTTTGCATTTGATAAATTCAATCTATTTGGGCAAGTGGGTGAGAATTATAAATATTAGCTACTAACTCACCAAAATACATACTCAAAACTAGACAAAAATCAGTCAGAGTTTTAAGTGGATTTATAAGTAAATTTAATATAACCAGCTCACCATACACAAGGGCAAATGCAAAGCTATTAGTCTGAATGGCTCAAGCTTAGTGGTGGCACAGCCTTAATGCTATGTCAATGGAGCTCATAAACTCAAGCAACACTGGGTAACTCCTCTTTCTAAATTTTTAGTATAAAAACTAAATAAATGATTGAAATTGTTTAGTTTTAAAGAAACTGCATGAATTTTTATCATTAAACTTCACATACCATAACAGGGATGAGCTATAGGTATAATAATTTAACAACCCAAGCAACACTGGGTAAATTGGTTAGTTTAAAGAAAAAATGAAATTAGGGTGGCGTTTGGGGGTGGAATCTAAACTATTGGGGAATTGGATGAGGGTGGGTCAATCATTTCTATATGGCAGGTTTGGGTTGCTTCAATGCTAGAGTTGTGATGGTTCCCCACTCTTGGATTCTGGTTTGGCATAATTCAACCTTAGATTGACCAAATAAAGCAATTTGAAAGGTTTCAATAAATTAATTTTGAAGCCCTATTATTTTTTAAGTACTAGATGATCCCAACCCAAGGGGGGATTCATCGATGTTTGAAGCCCTATTATTGATCTCCAAATTCGTCCAATTTAAACCATTTAAAGCACTTACAAATGCTAAATGAAAAATATAATCTGTAATTAAAATAGATTCACCTGATTTGGAAATGAATAGTGTTTGGACCAGATGCAAAAACCAATCAAGAGAATCATGCAGCAGAATCAGCAAATGTACTAAACCCTGTGAGGGTTGCTAGACTTTTCCAACTGGTTTTAGCTTTCTGGCAGTGTACAAACCGATGCAGTGCATCATCAAATTGGCCACAGTGTAGGCGTGCTGATTCGGTCAGATCACCATGGTCTGCTGTTCTGTAAACATGACTAAGCACCTTACAAGTGTTCGAATTGTTTATGCGGTGGTAATATTCTATTAAAACAAGTTGCCCAAATTGTTTCTGGAGCCATTAAACCTGTACTTACTAGATAAGTGGTCAAATATTTGACCAGTAAATTACAAAAGTGAAATAGGACCTAAGTTAGAATATCCTCTTTTTTGAAGATAATTATCCAAATTGGTGCAGTAGTTTCATACTATTACAAACAAACATTTAAAAAAACATATTTACAGGTTGACTTGAGAACCTTCTCCTTTTTCAAAGTATGTTAATAACAAACACTTGAAGCAATAGTTTTTATTGGTTTTAGCCAAGTTATTAGTCATTTTAATCAATAGTAGTTTCAATTTATATATCAGGGTGGCAGCTAGTGGCTATCTATCTAATTAATAAAACACATTAACTGACATACTGACTGAATGACATCTGAAACCTCTGAGTCTGATAAGTTCAATTTATTTGTTAAGTGTTAGAGAATTGGCAAATATTATCAAATCTGAACTCTTTTGTCTGATAGGTCAACCTATCTGGGCTGTGTGTGTAGAAATTGGTGAAAATTTATAGTATAAAAGCAAAAAGTATATGTGTACGCGATGCCCAGCCAAAACTGAAGCATGTAGTACTTTTAAAAATTTGGATATAGGTGAACGGGAGGGGTTTTTGTGTGCATCTCAAAGTCAGATTTTTAATTTTATAATAAAAAAGTCTTTGTATGTAAGAAGTGAAAATTTTATAAGTTTTTATTGGAAATTAGTATATTGTTATGGCTAAGTAATCTGATATTCAGTTCAATTGTTCGTTTAACAGGTTTTGATAAACGTTGATGGTTTTATTTTGATTTATAAGCTTGATGGCTTTAGCAAGAAGTTAGTGATTAGTTGATTGAGTAAAGTTAATTGGTTTTAGCTGGGTGATTGATGAATTTATGTTGATTTAATGGGTTCAATGGTTTCAGGTAAATGGTTGATGGTTTTTTAATATGGCAGACTTAATTGATTTTGGCTAAGTGGTTGGAGGTTGGAATATAATAGGTTTAGTGGTTTCTGAACTTAGTGATAGCTATCTACCAATATAAAAACTAATTTAATGTCATTGGATAATTGATAACATGGTAGCAAAGCATGGGTAATCCACTAGTTATCTAAAAATTCACCAAATTTCTCAACTAAATCTAATTGATTCTGATAAGCTCAATCAATTTGGACAAAAGGGTGAAAATTGGTGAATAGTATCAAATAATTTATCAGATTCCTCCCCCAAAACTAAACAAAAATCAATCTTAAGTAAATTACTAAGTTAGTTTTAAAATTTTCAATTTACCTTTAATAAGTTTGTTCAAAGAAAAACCCTTATGAAATGAGTGATACTGAGACCAGTTTGAATTTTCATCAATGCAAACTGCATGAGTGATTATTATCAAATTGGTTAATGTCCCATAATATCCATTAGGGTAGTAACTCCCAATTCAGTGAATATTCATTTTTTAACTTAATTTCAGTTAATTTTCCTAAAACCATTCTAGGCACTGTAAATATCCCTAGAAACAGGTATAAATACCTTTGGCTCATATCACAATAAAGAATCAGATTATAAAGTTTACTTCCTGTTGTGTTTCTTATCTTTCAGCTTTAAGAAATATCCTTCCCTGGGCATTTTTAGTCATAAACACCCAGGATGACTGATGACGACCACCAAATTGATGACCCTGAAAAACCTGAGAGTTATGCTCCGCTTTCAACCATCCATAGGGGAATACACCAGAACCCCCTAGTTTCTTAATACTATATGCCTCAGCCCAAAAAGTGCAAGGTTTGTCAAAAATCACTTCAGGTCATTCAAAAACAAATTTAGGCCACTGCTAAAGTAATCTCATGTAAGGCATGAAAAAAGAAGACCATTGAGGAATCTACCAAAAGAAGATGCATCATGAACATATCCTTCTGAGGCCTACACTCATTGGCTCAACCGAGATAAACACCCAACTGCTCTGAATCAATGATCACACCTTGGGATCCTTCATCAAAAAAAGGATATCCAGTTCATCCCCAGTTTTTAAAATCTTTTTCAATGTATTGGTGAATGCGACTGATAACAAGGTGAGTACAAATTCTTATTTGCTGGTAGCCTTAAAGTTGTTGCCTTTAGCAAGTTTAAATGGAACTACTGATCAGCGCATTAAGCTTCTATTATAGATTCATGACCCCATATGACAAAATTGAGGTCACCATTGACCAGGAGTAAAGCTTGATATCAGTGTATGGGAATGGTAGCAGAATTTCACTTGAGATTCACAAGGAGCAGAAAGTGTACATCCCCAAGATCATCTTTGGGTACCTTATACTTCATCAAACTATGATGACAGTGAGAAGATGGTGATGGGTAGGCATAATGGGTACAGGGACAAGCTGTGCAACATCTTCAGCACCAAGTCTATTGTAGAGACGGCGAGCAAAGAGTCAGTAAAGAAGTACTGCTAAAAGTTTACCAACAACATGACCATAATCAGACCCCTCAAGATCACCAAGCTTTAGAAGGGGAAGAGTTCATGAGGATCACCTTCTGACATGACCTGATCAAGTTCCAGATGAACCACATTGACGCTAACATTTTGGACCTTCTCAAGCAGTTAGTTTATGACACTTTCACCACAGTGAAGGGGTCAGCGCGGCCTTGAATGACAGCAAGCTCAAGTTGAACAACTTAAAGGACTACATCCAGATGTACCTTAAGAGCATACCTGGCCTGACTGGGAGGATCTCCCCAGGAGGCTTGTGTTTGAATAGTCAGCGAGTAGTTGGAGGTCAGCTTCATCCCCTCAAGCCTGGGTCAAATTCAGCAGCTAGCTTCATCAACAGTATCTCAGCTCCTAAGGGCGGCACCCACATCAACTATGTGCCGGACGCAATTGTAAAGCTCATACAAGAGGCGTTAGATAAGAGACTCAAGAAAGAGATATTTCCCAGATTCACCAAATGCATCATATGGATCTTTGTCAGCCGCCTGATTGACAATTACTCATTTGACTCAAAACTAAGGATAACATAACTTTAAAGCCTCCCAGCTTTGGTTCATGATGCTTTTCACGGAAAAGTTCCAGGTGGGGGTACTCATTTCAGGATACTCCAACATGCTCACCGCCCTTTCACAAGCCAAATAGAACATGGCTATTCTGAATGCGTTGGACTCTACCAAGAGCAGGCGCATCTCAGGGATTTCCAAGCTGGAGGATACCAACAAGGCAGGCACCCAAGAATCAGATGAATGTACTCTGATTCTGAGTGAGGGAGACTCTGCCATGGCCCTGGTGATGGGGAGTCAGACTAAGGTGGGGTGGGACTATCACAGTGTGTTACCATTGTTTAGGAAGCTGATGAACGTGCGAGATGCTAGCCCAGCACATTCAAAGCCATTATTTTACAGAGGTTTTGAGTCCTGCATAAAGTCGGACAACTCAAGTAGTGCTACTTTAAACAATCATTTAAATTGATGACCTGCCTTTTATATGTGAGCCATCATGGTTCTGATCATGACGGATCAGGATCATGGTGTGTTATTAATCACTGGCATAATCATCAACTTCTTTGATAGCTTCTACCTATCGCTGCTAAAGTTGCCCAACTTTATGCAGGAGTTTATCACGCCCATTGTCAAGGCTAATCCCAAGTGTAGAAATCTAGCTATTTGTTGCTCATTGGTGCCAATCTCCACTGGATTCCACAAAAAATTTATTTATATCAAAGATAAAAACATATAAAACAAAAAAAACTTGGGTTTTATATGTTTTATTTAGTTTTGATGCAGGGTAGAAAAATGAACCATCAAGTCTTCATATTGCACAGTATTTAAACTGTATTGAGGGTTGAAGGGAATTCAATGTTAAGTTAGAATTACTTAGTATAGTCTGAATTAGGGAATATATATAAATCTGCCTATCAGAGCTCAAAAACTTGCTTCACACTAGATGAATAATGATGGAGAGTTATTTATAGGCAGGATGAACACGTGGGGTAATGATTTAATATATTTCAGCCAATCCTCATTAGAGAAAATTATTGCACCTTGGGGGATTCCCGCCAAGCCTATAAAAAGGGGATGGTCCCTACTTAAGTGCTTGCTTTGAACTGGATGTAACCTGAGAGAAACCTCCGATGGAATCTAAAGGTTCACCCACGTGGTTGGGGCAATTCAACTGCATGACTTCAAGCTATTTACCCATTTTAGTATTTGTAAAAGTGTCATCCTGATTTTCAGGGTTCCATCAAAAATTGACCAGGGTCTTTTGGCTGATGAAATCATTATTATTACATGAGAGCTCTTATCATCATTTAAAACATGTAGATGTATGACATTTCCCCTTTTATCCTACTTTGACCCAAAACATTCTTTTCTTGAAGCTTGGAGGGCTTTTGTCTCATATTACTCCCTCAAGAATGTTGGAAGGAGAATAGGGCTATTGGATGCGCACATATACCCAGGTAATGATAATCCCTGTAACCAAGAATTTAATAAAGTACTCTGCACCTCTCTTGTAGGTGATAACGAATGAATCTCCCATATTGTCCCAAACATATAACTTCTAGGAGTGATGCAGTTATGGTAGTATAGGACTATGTCAGACAATTGGAATGTAAGTAGGGGGTTCAGAGCTCATTGGCAGCCTGCCCTTCTTTAGTTACCGTTATAGCTAAATTGTTCATATCCTCAGATTGGAGATGATTGATGCGCTGAGACAATTTTCTTGTAGCTTTCTAAGGTTCCTAAGATCTAGAAGAAAATTAGTTTTAGCTAAAAGGGCAGGTATTCCTGGTCTCCACCCATACAAGACCCGGAATGGGACCATTTTCAAGATCTTGGGTTAACTTATCTGGTAGGCCATATTGGTACTGGGTAAGAATTAATCCCAGTGAAGTGGATAAGATGATGTCATTTTACGCAGGATGGATACCAAGGTTCCATTTGCTCTATATGGTCCCATTGGTATAGGGATTATACAGAGCTGAGAAAAGCTGTTGGGCTCCTGTGGGAGTAGACAAAATTTTGATACTCTAGAGGTGAAGTTATTACCATTATCACAGAGTTGTACTTGGGGATAGCCATAATGAGTTAAATGTTTTGATGTAAAACCGTGGCTGTGTCTTTGGATGTTTGGGCAGGGAGAGACATGGCTTTAACCCACTTAATAAAGTGGTCAAGGTCTACTAGTATAAATTTTGTTTTTACCAGTAGTTTGTGGGGGAGACCTACTACGTCTAGGCTGATGGTGAGGAACGGTTGTTGAGGGGTAGTTGGTTGATATTGGCACCTAATATAGAAACTAAATTGCTTCTTACATGTAAGGCAGGCGTCCAAGACTTCAGCAATATTTTCCATAATTCCTTCCTAATAGTACCAATCCTTAATCCACTCATAGGTTTATTTTGCTCTTCCATCACCTAGGGCGGAATATGCTTTCAGGATATCAGGTACACATTATTAATTTGAAAGGTAAAGCAGCCACATGCTCCCACCTGCTTGTAATTTTTTTCAATCTCCACTTTGGTGTTGCGGGAGTGCCAGGCTAACAATTTTCAGTACAGTCTCATCCTCATCCTCCCAGTTATTTAAAAGTCATTAAGAGTTCATATAATCTCTTTGCTATTACTATTTTCCAAGTGTAAGACTGGTAGCCAAGTTAACCCATCCCATTCATGTGATGAGTTCCAGCATGGTGCTCAATCTGAATGTCGTAATGCTGGAGCTTTAGAGCCCAACGAGCTAACTGGCCAGTAAAATCATACTTGTTCTGTAGCCATTTCAACATAGCATGATCAGTAACCACAGTGAAGGTGGACCCATACAGGAAAGAACGGTAGTGCTTCACAGCTAACAGAACGGCAAGTCACTCCTTCTCCATTATTCTGTAGTTGTGTTCCACTTTTGAAATCATCTTACTAAAATAAGATATAGGATGATCTACACCGTTTTCATCCAATTTGGCTAAGATGGTCCCAATGGCTTAGTCCAAGGTATTAATAAACAATATCAAGGGTTTATAAATGGGATACTTCAGGATAGGATGTTGTTGTAGCAGTTGCTTCAGAATCTCAAAAATGGCCTTTTGTTTGGCACCCCAATGAAAATGGGTATTCTTGGTCAATAGGCTACATGGGGCTCGCTGAGATGGGTGAACTTAGGGATGCACTGATGGTAATACCCCACCATCCCTAGAAATACCTAAAATCTTATAGATCTTTGGGGGAGGCATTTTGGAGATTTCTTCAACCCTGTATTGTATGAGTTGGATTCCTTCTGTTGAAATGGGATGTAAAGGAAATCCAAATTTCCTTTGGAAAAGTGTATATTTTAAGGGTATCAACTTGATATTTGACTCATAGAAACATTGAAACACCTCCATCAGGTGATCATGAAGTTAGTTGAAGATTTTTTTAGAATACCATGAATTCAGCAAGATAGACAATGATACACTTAACTTTAAATCCTGAAAGATGTAACCTATGGCACGCTGGAATGTTGCAGGTGCATTGCACAACCCTTGAGCTAAATGGGTGGGTTGGAAAAGACCTCATTGCAAATAAGAGTGCACTTCTCCCGATCTTGGGTAAAAAGGTCTATTTGCTAATATCCACTAGCCAAGTCCATTGTGGAGATGAAGTTAGATCTGAAGAGTTGTGACAGGGCATCATCAATGTGGAGATAGAATAGCTATCCTTTATATGAAGTTATTTAATTTGCTGTACTTCATGACTAACCGATGACATTCATTCTTCTTTTTAATTAGCAAAAGGGGGAAAACTAAGGGCTTTGTGATGAAACTAGTAACCTTGCATCTAATAAATGCTTGAGCTCCGTACTCATCTGCTGTTCTTTCATCTTTAAATGGTCATAAGGTTTGGACCTAATAGGACAATCATCACCCACATCAATAGAGTGGCTCCAGCCCTTCATGTGGCAAAAATCAGTATCTAACTTTTGAGATTATATCACTATATCCTTCTAGTAAGAAATAGACTTTTTCAAGCTCATCTGGGATCAGCTCATCTGAGATATGGATGTTGGGTAAGGTATATACTAAGTTACCCATGGACAATCCCAAATCCACCATAGAGCCAATGCTGTGGATATGTTCAATATCCTATATCATGATTTTTAAGCCTTAGCAAATCTCTAGGTGTTTTCTTACTATAATGTCCTTGCCAGTGAGGTTTCCCAGAAAAATAGTAACAGTCCTCTGGTAGGCTGAATCTAATATCACATAAAATACCCAAGGCTTTAAGGGGCCAACACCTTTATGACTTATGAGGTGCAACATACAATGATGTGAAATTTTGGGCATGATTTTTGTGTCAACCACTTGCTGTTCCCCAGACTTAAGTAAGACCTCATCTGCAGCAAAGAAAGGATATACCATCCCTAGCATCCACTGAATTGAGCAATTTCTTTGTGTAATTCCCGGAGGTAAAATAATGCTAAGTTATAGCTGAAAAGTGATATTTACCAGGCAAGGGTATTCATTCTTGCTGGGATCTTTATTGGATAAAACTAAAAGGGACTTTTTAATTGAGTAATGAGAGGTAACCTTGCTTAATGTTGATTATTTCTCATACTCAATCATAAAATGGGTACCTATGAGCATATCATAGGTGTTGTTGTCCAAGGCCACTGCAGGGTCAGATAAGATAAGCTTCCCAATTCAATGGGAAGGGAAGAGTATGCTCTAATGGCATGGGTGTTATTTAAGCCTGTAGTTTCAAATTCTTAGTTGTACTCCAAATCAGGCGCCAGCTTTATCTTTTTGATGGGCTTAATATAGATTACATTAACTGAGGAGCCAGTGTCCAGGATGGCCATTACCCAGACATTTTTGGAATGACCTTTATACATTGATGAGTGTTCCTCCAAAGTTAGGAGACAGTTCCAAAACCTCCTTGAGCCAAAAGTGGAGGATAGTTTACAATAAGTCTCAGGGTATCTATTCAGGATGGATTTCATGGTATGGACCTACTAAAAAGATTGTATTAAGCTAACTAAGAACTGATCGTCATTGCTGTCAGTGTCACTGACTTTTGGACACCCTAGAATTTGGCTGTACGCTTCCTTAGTATAGTGGTCTCATCTGCCCCTTCAGAATTTTGTTAATCAGGGACCTCCACTAACATGGGTTCTCACAATAATTAGTAACCAACGTCATCATAACCCCATTAAGATCTATCCACAGGGGTATTTTCAACAACTGGCAAGGTTGCAATTGAGGTAGAGGAGACAGCCGCATGAGGTTGGGTAGCCTTAGGGTGCGCAAAAACCAGCTTGGCTGGAGGGGAGGACACAGGAGCTTTTGTGGGAGCACGGTGTTAACTGCATTATAGGTCTTAATCTACAGGAGGGGGTAATATCTGTTTATAAATTTCACTAAGGGAGCAGGTTTCATAGGGAGGATAGGCACAGATGGGCTTACCCTCAACTGTTGCACAGGTGAAAGCTCCTTAATGGTTAGAACTGAAGGCTTTACCTCAACTTTATTTTGTTATTTCACATGAATGGAATTTGAAACGTCCAACAGAGCTTCTTTTATGTCATAAATGTTTTTAAAGTGGTATTTCACTCAAATAAAATGCCTGGCTAGAGAGGGTTGGAAAGCTAACCAAATTAACATGGCTGCAATGGCATCATCAAGGGTTAGCATGTTGAACGTTGACAGCCTCTGCACAGCAAGAAAAAATCACACAGCAAAAGCAGCATCAGTTTGCCCTCATATATGCTAAGGTGCATAAAGGCCTTTTTCCCTGTTAAGACTCTGCTTTGAATTAAATTTAGCCAAAAAGCCTCCTTCACCTCTGCCCAGGTATGTAGATGTTCATGTAAGAAACTATCATTTCTTGTGCCAAATGGCTTAAGCAAGGAAGGATGTGTTGGATTTTTTGCTTATCAGTTGCACCTTGCATGGCAGATTTATAACCATATGCAAAATGAAGCGACGCTCCCTTCACTGGGGTAAATTTTTCTTTAAAAGGAGGTTTTAATGGGCGCTGCTCAAGCTTTTTAAGACGGGATAAAGCTCTTAATAGTTGCTTTTCCAGGGCTACTATCCTTTATTCATTTTGAAGGGGAAAAGTTGGAGGGCTACAGGCTTTGAAAGCCCCTATTTTAGAGTTTGATTTTTTTAGTGTACAGAGTACCCCTGTAGTGAGCACCACTTTGTGGGAATCCAGCTAGTTGTTGCTCACTGGTGCTGGTAGCTGCTGGATTCCACTGCAATTCATTTAAAGCTAAAAACATTAATAAAACAAAAAGTTGGTTTTAAATGTTTTTATTAGTGTGAGTGAAGGAAAGAAAAAATAATTTTCTCATTATCTAACTGTTCAGTGTTTGAATTTTATCAAGGGTCGAAGGGAATTTAATGAGAAAGTTTCTATAGCTTAGAATGGTCCAAATTAGAAATATGTTAATTTGGCCTATCAAAGCTCAGTAAACTTGCTTCAGTTTGTCTGAATGACGGATAAGGAGTTTTTTAGTCAAAATGTACCTGTTAGGTAAAAATTTAATATATTTCAGCCAATCCTCATTAGAGAAATTTATAGCACCTTGGGGGACCCCCGCCAAGCCTATAAAAGGGTTGGTCCCTGCTTAGGTGTTTTCTATGAATTAGATTTAACCTGGAGAGAAACCTCCGATGGACTCCCCAGGTTTCCCCATGTGTTCATGGCAATTAAACTGCCTGACTTCAAGCTATTTGCCCATTTAGTACTTGTAAAAATGTTACCCCAATCTATAGGGTCCATAAAAAATTGACCAGGGTCTTTTTTGTTTTAAATTTAAATTTATTGCGGGGAAGGCTGACCATGGGATGGACACTTCCGAATATGACTCAGACGAGACAAAACTCAGTACCAGGTGAGGCACCCCAGAGAAGCGATGCTACCTCTTGTTGCCAGCGGGAACGCTACTTATGGGAAGGAGGAGGGAACGTGTGTAGGGGGCGTAGCCACTATTGAGCACGTGTGGAGGAAGGGGTCTGATTTGATGAACCAGACTGGGAACCAGGAGGACACCAGCTGTTGGCGACGCGGTGGGAGATATCCAAACATCCACGCTTGAAAGTGATCCACTAAATGAGACCGGAATCTGTGGACAGCTTCAGGGAGGGTGGGGATGGATCCGGCGATGGCATCCAAGACAATTGTGTTGATAGTCCACATGGCGATTGCAACCACCAGAGCACGAAGGGAGGGTGGGAGGGGGAGGCCATTGATGAAGCAAACATATCTCTTGACAGACTGAAGGGATGTGTTTGATCCTGGCCTAGCAGACGTTGGACTTCGCGCCATATTACTTTAGAGGTGGGGCACTTCTCCAGGCGGTGAAACAGCGTTCCATACTGGCCACACATGACACAGGATGAGTGTAAAGCATTAGAGCGCTCAGCTGTACGATACACCTGCCTCAGGCAGCGCCACACATGGGAACGGACTTGAGGCTGCAACAGAGGATGGTGTGCGTAATTCCAGATAGTCTTTTGGGTCTCAGTGGAATAAGGGATGTCCATCATGTCCAGGTAGTCCACCACCAGGGTCTTTTTTGTTGATAAAATCATTATTTATCTTAAGTTTCTCTAATATCATTGAAAAAATGTAAATGTCTGACATATTCCCCTTTCAGCCTAGTTTGACCCAAAACATTTTTTTCTTGAAGCTGGGAGGGAAATGTCTGACAACAAGAAATTAAATAAAAAATTAATTTAAATGATTTTCTTAAATCAATTTTTCAACAGGGATCATCCCTGACAATTTTGACAAGTATTTCAATGGGAACTTGTAAGCTGATAATGATTTACTATAGTGGTTTGTTCATTCAGAAGCGCTAAATGATTAGGGTCACTTTTCTTATGATACCAAAGCGTTTTTAACGCTTATACTGGATGTAATATGTGAAAGCTGGCAACATGGCCCCTATAAAATTAGTGTCTAGCTCATAACACTATAAGATGGGTGCTGAAGCAAGAATGTTACTCTACAGGGGATTAACTTAGGAGATGGAAGTTCCTATGTTTAAAGTTAGTACTAGTGGTTAAAATTAATGGAGGATACTTAATTAATCCTCAGTGGGCTAGATGAAAAGTTGTGCAACTTTTAACCTATAAAACCCCTAGTATTTTTAATAGAGCAGAGTTCAAATGTTACATACTTATCATAAACTACTTATAACTTGAAGAGTAGGAGTATAAAATTACATAGTTAATTTTTTCATGTTATGGCTTACCAGAGTGGAAATTAAGACACTTTTTAAAAGACTCAACTTACTAGTTGTTGTTATACAACCAGTGTCCTCTCTATATTTTTTAACAAGTCCAGACCTGTGAAGTAGACTTTCATCCAAAATTTTACTTTTCTGCTTACTACAGGGGTTAGTTGAGTCTTGTTGAGCATAAAACTATGTCCTCCATTGAAGGGCGATATCCAACATTTATGGAAGGAGGTGGAGAGCTTGAACCAGACCACCCTAATGTCAACAGCTCAGGCCAATCTAACCATAGTGGAGGAACAAACTGCAATTGGATGAAGAAACAAACTTGTAGCGGACGTCAATAATGAATTATAAAGAAAAACTTAAAGTTAGAAAAAATACTAAAATTATTAAGGATCTACTCATGTTAAGTCACATTTTCCAAACAGAGGCTGTAAAAACTTGTTTATTACAAGAAAAGCAGGACCAGCTCCTGAAACAAGCACAGAGATGGAATACATATTTGTACTTGTGTTCAGGAAGCGACTGAAATTCAGGAAACAGGACTTATATAAAGATGAAAGCAATATGGAGAGCATTCAGCCCACTTAAGCTAAAAAAATGATTTAAATGCAATTTTACAAAGAATTTCAAAACAAACCAACTGATACTAGAATGGCTGGACGTGCTAGTCATCCTGAAAACATTACTGTATAAATTGAAGAATTTAGGTCCACCCCAAAAATTGCAACCATTCCATTAGCATAATGTCCCAGCTTTCTTATGACTCTTAAATGACCATGTTAAATTCAGAAATTGATAAAAAGCTGTTACCATTAATAATTGCTTGGAATTTAATTGCCAGAATTTGGTATGAACCCATTAAAAGGGGGATAATTGGACACATAGCAAGGCAAAAAATGTGGTATTTATGAAATTTTATATCTTGAACAAATGGCTTATTGAAAGCAAGAGTTCATGGGGATGCAATTCAGAATAGTTAAACTGTGGGAGAATTTGCTGATCATCCTTATCAAGAGATAAAAGTTTTGATGAGAGCTAATAGCATGAGCATGTTGATGCTTGCATTGCGATGAAGGCAGTGCTCCACCCTTTACAGTATTTACACTGATCTATGGCATCATCATTCACCAACAATTATACCACCTCTTAAATGGTGGAACACTTGAAAGCATTAGCCTAAAATCACTAATGAACTAAAAGGAGATTTAAACAACAAGCTTTTAACACAAATTTGGCAAAAAAAGCCACAAACCAAAAAAGAATTTTGTTACCAAAATGGAGAATACAGATGGACCAAAATGGCCTAAAAATAAGCCACATCACTTGTACTAGATGTGGCAATAAATGAAATTATGCTGCTCAGTGCTGTAGCAAGAAAAAAAAATTAGGTAAGTTTTATCCAGGTTAAAGAAAAGGATGCCAGTGTAGAGTCAGGAAAAGGCCCTGCAGTCTAGATGAGGAACAGTCTAAATCTGAGTGTTTCCAAGTTTTGCTAAAAGCTCCAGGAAGTTCACATCTCAGACCTGTTTGCTGAAGAAACTGCTTTCCATCGGGGCATGTATCTAACTTTAATGTTATAACTCAAGTGAAAGCAAAGGCAATTGATCATTAACTTATATTAGAGGTTGACCAACCCTATGCTCACTAATTATTGGTAAAGGCCAAAACACTGATGATGCATATGAATTGCTAAAAACAAAATTGGAAAATGTTAACATTTAGATTCTTAAAAACTTTCTTTCTCGTTGCAAACACTTTTGCAACCCATTCAATTCAAGACTAAATCTAGTTTGATAATCTCATAGAGGGGATTAGTCTGCGCCCATGTCTGGGAGCAGTTGGGCAAGCAAGGCAAGAGGAGCAGGCGGAAGGCCTGCGGCCTCTAACATTTGAAAACGCCCCAGAGAATCCGGCAGAATAAAAAATCTAAAAAAACTGGCGGTCACAATTTCCCCAGAGATACTCGCGTGGCAAGCATGATGCAACCAGTACATCAACACGCCACATTCCCAGCCACTTTTGTCGGTGGAATTCAGAGTCCGTGTGTATCTGGACATCCAAAAAATGGCCCTATGAGAAAAATTTTGTGAAGATGTACACAAAATTTTCCTGACCGCGGTGTACATTGCACCTCACTCCATGTCATGCGGTTGGCTGGACCTAGGTTTCGAAAGCAAAATAGCAGCAGATGAGGCTGCAGCGGTGCGCATAGTGGTCAACCTCCCCAAAGGGCAATGGGTCATTGAAACTATATGCACCAGATGGACAAAATCAAACCAAATTTTCCTCACGTTTGACTTTTTGCCTACTACAGTAAAACGTGACATTTTGGAGCAACACCTGAAAGATGGTCTCGCCATATATGGCGAAATACAATCTTTCAAAATGCAACGTTTCACACTGATGCCACACCTGTGCACTGGCAAAGCCATCGTAGTTCTGACCCCAACTGAGGAGATCGCGAAGGACCTAACCCAGATCCTGCACTCCACCTTTATTGACATTGTAGGGCACACCACCCACCCATTCTGGGTAACCGTGGACAGCGCGCCCCCCATTTGCACCCACTGTGACATGTTCAGCCATAAGGCGCATGCATGCCCCATCAAAGAGGGCGTCACATTCCAAGAGCACCCCTCGGCAGCCATGGCCAGCGGAGAGGCGCACTACAAACCAACCGCAAGCACTAAGGAGGCTTTCTGTGGGGAGCACAAGGCTGCTACCTATTGGTAAAGCCCATCTCCCCACAGGAGGGAAGAAGGCCAAGCAGGCCTGTAGGACCGCGGCCAAGGAAGCGGGCCAAGGCCACCACCACCATCCCACACTCACAACGCCAGGAGGACATGGAGACCTTTGCAGCAGAAGCAACTCGGGAATCCATCACCCAATCAGATTGGGAGGCCCATGCCAAACGGGCCACTCAATCTGAGGATCTGATGGGAGATTCGATCTCACCCAATCGCTGCACCCAAGCCCCAGTCAAAACTGACTTGGGACCTATCCCAACCAAAAATTTTTTTTTGCCCCACTCAACAGTGCACCGAACTTATCCACACTGCAAAAAATTTGTCCAACGTTGGGAAAACAAAAAAACGAAGGCCAAAGCCAACGCGACTCTTTCCACAAAAATTAACAAAAACCCCAATAGTGTTGCTGCTAATACCCGCGCTGCTGTGAAAGCCCGTGGGGACCTGAAAGAGGCTGCCAGGCCTGGGGGCCCACCCCTCGCACCTAAGGTGCAATGGGGGAAATCTTCACTCTAGGGATGCTGAATATTGCCGGACTCAAGGCCTCCCCATCCTGGGCTAGGAAACTGAGTTTTCTACAAAACAATTTACCCGTGGATATCCTGGCCATCCAGGAGTCCCACTGTCCATGAGGTTCCGAGGAAGCTTGGAAAACAATGCTCCTACCATCCCTATCCTTTTGGTCAAAGCACTGTGGGGTGCTAATTTGGAAAAACAATTTATCAAATTTACATCTTCAGAAACATTCCTAAATGGCTGAGTGCTCGTTGTCACCTTCTCATGGGCCAATGTTGCACACATAATTGTCAACATTTACGCCCCAAATGGTGCACAAGAGCGTCGGGAATTTTTCTCGTTGGTCAAAGTCCTCCCGCTACCCCCCAATTCTTTCCTAATTGGCGACATGAACTGTTGGCTAACCTCACCAACGGACCGGTGGCCGCCCTCACCCCATGCCCCACAGGGTCATGTAGAACTACATGTTCTAATACCACCCTTGGGTTAATGGATGCGCTGCCATGACATGCCCCACTGCTTGAAAACATGACGCATCCCCACGTCCACAATGGCCAATTAAGGTCCATGACCTGCATCGACCTTATTCTAGCGCTGGGAAAATCTAACCCCACATCTCCCACTTCAAAACAACGAAAATGGAATTCTCCGACCACCGACTGGTCTCGATAACATACTACTTACCTGTCACAGTTACAAAGGCCCCACATTGGTACAAAATCCGCCCCCCCGAGCTCGCGTCGCCAGGATTTTCCACGTGGGTGGAAGAGGCAACTTTGGCAAAATTGTTTGTTGCACCATTTTGCGCGGACCCCATTTCCACATGGGCAACTTTCAAAGAAGACACAATCCGCCACTATCGTCATCTCTCATCCAGATGCTCACGAGCCACATCAGCAGTTATATTGTGCGAGCTGGCGGAATTGGCCCACTTGGAGTCCAACATTCCAGCCTCAGGATATAGCCCTGCATGGGGCCAGAAGTGGGCGGAGGCAGCTGCCCACCTCAACGCACTTGAAAGGCAACACAAACATTGGGTTTGTGTCCAATACAGGGCCACATGCATCACTAAAGGTGACAAGTGCACCGCATACTTCTTCAAAAAAAATTTTGCACCACGCCAGAGCGTGGCCTGCACACAGGTGTGAAGATCGGATAATTCTATTGTGGACACACCAGCTGAAGTGGCAATCGAAATATAAAGATATTACTTTGAGTTATACTGAGCTGAACCAAATTAGCCAGCTGAAATGGCGGAATTTCTTGACAGAGCTCATATCCACACCATTTTCCGATACCCAGAAATAATAGTTTAATTACTCCAAATGAATTATGGACTACCATTCGCGGTGCCAAACCAAAATACCCAGGCCCAGATGGCATTCCATATGAGTTCTTCAAAAATATTTTAGATATATATCCCCATTGCTGCTAGCCTCACTCAACCAAAGCCTGTTGGAAACGCGCCTCCTACCAGGAGGACATGAGTCCTTTACAGTCACACTCTTCAAGAAAGGGGATAGGCTAGACTTAGCCAACTGGCGCCCCATTTCTCTAACAAACACAGACACCAAAATTTTAACAAAAATCATGGCTAACCATTTAGGGACTGTAGCATCTGCCACCATCTCCCCAGAACAATTCAGTTTCATCCCCAGAAGGTCGATTTGGGATAACGTGCACTCTGTGGCTAATGTGTGTCAGTCCACAGCCTCTGGGGCACTTGTATTCTTGGACCAACAGAAGGCCTATGATAGAGTAAAAATGGAATACCTCAGGGCCTGCCTCCATCAATTCTGCTTACCCCCTCGCTTCATTAACTGGGTGATGCTGCTTACGGAATCTGCAACAATGGCAGTACGTGGCCCTGGCTTCCTAACGGAAGTAGTCCGCCCTCAAAGGGGCTTGCGACAAGGGGACCCCCTTAGCCCACTCTTATACAACTTCAGCCTTGACCCACTACTTCGAAATGTGAATGCCCAAATCACTGGGGTCCATGTGCCAGGCCAAGCCCCAGTCAAGATGATGGCGTTTGCAGATGACTGTGTGGTTGGGGTGTCTAATATTAAAGATGCACGCGCGCTTGAAGCTCTCATCCAGGAGTATTCCCAGGTAAGTAATGCTGCACTGAACGCTTCCAAAACCGAAATCATCCTCCTTGGTCGGTATCAAACCTTCTAGGCCCCAGCAAGTAGTTCCCAACCTGGCCCATCTGCTCGCCCACGTCCACGCCTTACTAACTCAAAACACACCGCTCCACTGGTGCTCCCCTTTGTGCCACGACCTACCATAGGACCGGTACGCCATCTGGGCGTGTGGTTGGAGGCAGGTGGATACGCGTCAGCAGTAATGGAGTGCCATATACTGGACAACGTGACGAAGCGAATCGCCTCTCTCAGAGCCCACCCTACTACCCTCACTGGCAGGGTTGTTCATGCCAACTCTATGCTCCTATCCAAAGTCTGGTTCAGAGCCCACGCCATCCCCTTCTCCCCAAGCTTCTTCAAATCCCTGTATGCTTTGCTACAAGGTTGGCTTTGGTCAGGCTTCCCTCCACCAGTACGGCTAGAGGTCATGTTTGGCCCTCATCATCATGGTGGCATGGGCCTACTTGACTTCAAAGCCCATGCCGCCAAGATCCTGGGCACCTGGATTGCGGCCATCACTGCTCCTACACTCCCATCCCAACACTGGTCCCGCGCGGCCTGCTCCAACTTCTCCCGAGCCTTGGGCCTCAAAAATCCATCAAACCACCACTCCATGATGAAATACCTCGCATCACACACATCAGCCACAGGTCCACACAGGACCAAAACCCACTACAAACGAATCCCATCTCCATGCGAAGTGCAGAGTGGAGAATTTATATTAGTGGACATACAACCCAAAGAGGCCGCCCCTCTCCTCAGTTCACACAAGAGGTACAGGGGCTACCCATCCATGATGGCGTGATCCCCATTCGACCCCAAGTCCTATCCAAGGTGGACTACCTGGACATGATGGACATCCCTTATTCCACTGAGACCCAAAAGACTATCTGGATATACGCACACCATCCTCTGTTGCAGCCTCAAGTCCGCTCCCATGTGTGGCGCTGCCTGAGGCGGGTGTATCATACAGCTAAGCGCTCTGATGCTTTACACTCATCCTGTGTCATGTGTGGCCAGTATGGAACGCTGTTTCACCGCCTGGAGAAGTGCCCCACCTCTAAAGTAATATGGCGCGAAGTCCAACGTCTGCTAGGCCAGGATCAAACACATCCCTTCAGTCTGTCAAGAGATATGTTTGCTTCATCAATGGCCTCCCCCTCCCACTCTCCCTCCGTGCTCTGGTGGTTGCAATCGCCATGTGGACTATCCACACGATTGTCTTGGATGCCATCGCTGGATTCATCCCCACCCTCCCTGAAGCTGTCCACAGATTCCGGTCGCATTTGGTGGATCACTTTCAAGCATGGATGTTTGGATATCTCCCACCGCGTCGCCAACAGCTGGTGTCCTCCTGGTTCCCAGTCTGGTTCATCAAATCAGACCCCTTCCTCCACACGTGCTCAATAGTGGCTACGTCCCCTACACACGTTCCCTCCCCTTCCCATAAGTGGCGTTCCCGCTGGCAACAAGAGATAGCATCGCTTCTCTGGGGTGCCTCCCTGGTACTAAGTTTTGTCTCGTCTGAGTCATATTTGGAAGTGTCCGTCCCATGGTCGGCCTTCCCCACAATAAATTTAAAACATTTAGATTCTTTTTATTATAAAAATCATTTTCTTGGTATATCTGCTTAAATTAATAATAATCTAGATTTGGCAACCAGTGCTATCATATGTTCAGTAGAATTAATTTTTCAATATTCTGAGTTTAATTATGCCAAAATTTTGGTTAACTGAGTAAAAGTAAGAGCATTTAAAATATTGACGCCCTAATCAACATAGTTTCTACCAAACAGTTAAAATATCTGAATTTTTGCTGTATATAGCACATCAAAGAAGTAAACAACAGAAGGCCTAACCCTATTTACTCTGAGAGGCTTATAGTGCTTTACTCCTATATTTTGGGCCTCTAGTCATGTTCAAGCCAGTGATTATCCTACTTATCAGAATTATGATGCTCCCTTCAGCACTGAATTTATTCAAAAGTATGAAGTATATTTTTGGCTTTGAGAAGAATCTTTATTGACCTTGATTCAAACGCTGCCATTGATTTAGTATTAAAAGGGGATGCTCCCCTCAAAGGGGAAAATAAATTTCATAAATGTGGTATATAAAGATAGCATCCTTCCAGTTGGTTATAAACTAGTTGGAAAAAAATCTGGCTGCTGCCAAAACAAATGAGCAAAAACTGAGGGATTACATTTTGAGTAGAAGAAATTGACTATTGTTCCTGAGATGCAGAAAGCGATTGATACTGAACTGATGTTATAAATAATTAACAATTAGATGTTGATATCAATATTCATTGGTTAAAATTGAGAATTGAACCCTGGAAGCTCCATTGATTCTAATTACTGGTCATTTGAAAATTTTTGTATTTCACTAACCAATCTTGGAAAAACGCAGGTCAAAACCAAGCAAAATCTTATAGTTTCATTTTCCTAGATGATTCCAATAATGGAGCTCCTTTTTTCCAAGAATTTAAAAATCATATGAAATGTGATTACCAAAATCTGAAAAAAATATATAAGGTTTAATCACCCAGGAAAAACTACCTGGATGAACAGAAGATCAACAGAATGAAGTACTATCTTTATTTGAATAATAATGAATTATTTTAGCAAAATTACCACACTTTAGGGTGCTCAAAAATGTATTATATCAAATTGGCACCACAAAAGCCACCCCAATTACGTGTTTTTTATTCAGAGATCCAGAGTAGCTGAAGCAGTAGTTACTAGTAAAATAGAGAAGTTATAGTGCATGTATTTCTTTTGCCTTCATCCAGTCTGTGGGCTAGCCCAACATTGATTGTTAAAAGAAAAGTTAGTCAAAGGGAGTTGTATAAACTATTGTTAACTTTATAAATCAAGTAAAAGGATTCTTATCACTTGCTAAGAATTAATGCAATGGATCAGTTAGGTAGGGAAAAGTTCTTTCTGATGATGGACCTCATCTCAGGATATTAGCAGATTAATGTTCCACCAAAAACCAAGAGAAGTGTTATAATAACAGCACAAGGGCTTTACCAACCTATGAGGATGCCCATAGGCTTGTGTAACGCCCCTGTAACTTTCCAATGTAATATGAATACTAAATCATCCAATCTCAAGATATTTTGATATTGAGAAATTTGATTTGACTGGACAATAAGCCTAGATATTATTTGGCAGATCATTGATTATCTGCCATAATTGAGATGTGAGGATTTAATAATTTAGTACAATTTAATATGAGTTAACGCTAAGAAATCTGACTTCAGCCAAAATATGGGAATTCTGCCAGAAGCTCCAATGATGAGATGAGTATAATGAATATTTTGAAAATCTGAGTAGCTGAGCATATGGGCTGTTAAGTGGTCAAACAGATTACCATAAACTGGGAAACAAAGGAGAAAGACTCGGAGTTGTTTATTTTGTAGCTGTAAAATGATTCTGTGGGTTAATATTCTAAAGATTAAACAGTAGTGGTATTCTGCCAGATAATAAAAGTTTTAATTCTCAGTGCGCTTGATCTCTATTTTATTAGTACAACATATTTTATGAGGGATGACAATCATCATTTCGCTCTCCCAATGTATTAGTGGGTTTTAACTCCTGTACAACCTTTTTTTAAATTGTATTCCATCCTTCCAGACTTGCAACACCTGTGTTTTATTCTATTTAAATTTCATTACAGTATTTATTCAAATGTTTGTGAATAGCTTTTGACACCTTTAAAGTGTTCAAGAAAGTGGTCTCCGCCTATCCCAAAATCAAGCCCTGAAAATTTCATTTCTTTTTAGAGGAGCTAGAATATTTGGGCTTTGTTATAAACGCAGATGGATTTCAACTACAAAAGACATAAAGTTAAAGCAATTAATTAAATGGATGTCAACACCAAAGACTGTTTGCAGTGTATGAGTCTATTAAAGATTAGTCAGTTATACTTAATTCACTAGGACTTTGCAAAAATAGCAGATCCATTATTCCATCCGCAATTGTATCCAAAAAGATGGTTTGAAGGGAATGAGATGGCCCAAGGTGCGTTTAATTTTTATAGAAATACTTGATGATGAGCCCAATACTCATATCTGAATTTTAATTAAACATTTAATATATAATCATATTTATCACTCATTATTATAGGTGCCATACATAGTCAAGTTGACGAATAGGGTGAATGGCACTCAGTGGCTTGTCAGAAATTATTTAATAATGGCTAAAAGAAACTATACAAAAACTAAGCGTAAATGTCTTGCAGGTATCTACACTTGCAATCAATTCCATATTTTTATTCATAAGATGCATAAAAGGCTGTAAAAGGCCATGCATCTCTTGGTTGATTGCATACCTTAAGAGAACCTGAGAGGAGGCTATCCTGATGGGCCTTATAATTTCAGGCTTATGAATATAAAATGGAACATTGTGTCAGAGAAAGAAACCAAAATTCCGGTTGATTATCCAGACTGATGCCAATTTTTGCAGTACAAGAATGTGCTTATGACCTATTTTATCCAATGGTGAAAGGAGAAACCATAAGACAAGATATCATAATAAGTTCAAACCGCTCTAAGAAAAGCAATATAATGAATGGAACAAAATTATGGCCAATAATTTAAACTAGTGAATAATAAGAGTCTTCTGTTCCTGAAACCATCCAAAAGAATGGAAAAAATGCACCGCTCACAAAGTTGACAGCCATTATGGCCTCCAGAATACTTTTTAGCGCTTTCTCCAATATTTATAAATGGTAACCATTAAAATATGATGTGGCATTTTTTTCTTGTTGCGTGGAGTGTCAATTCCATAAGCCACACAAAAATGTGGCTGGATCTGGTTAATGTGACCAGAATTTGCCTGGCATACACTATCCATCAATATTATGAGTCCTATTGACAAGCATCAGAGGGATGAAATATATAATAGTTACGAATGATTACTTTACAATATGGGTCAAAACTAAAGCTATGGTTTGATTTAATGCTATGAATCCTATAAAGTTTATTCTTGATCAAGTGATATATTGAAATAGCTGCTCAGGCGATCCTAATTGATAATGGAACAAACTTTACTTCCTTTTTAGTACCCTGATTAAACAAACTTATGGGGATCAAATGAGCTGTATTAGTCCCAAATTAGCCAGAGACAAATATACTGGTTAAAATAGTAAACGCTACCTTAACTGCTATACTGTAGAATCTGATTTCAGGGAGATGTCTGCTTGGGTCTAATACTTAAGTTTGGTAATGTTTGCCTATATTATCAGCTATCATTCATCAACTGGAATAACACCCTTTGAATTACTCTATGGCAGGAAAGCAGCTCTACCACCAATTTCATACCCATTCTTGTAATTAACATTGGGGAAGAGTTTTTAATAGTTTAATCAATTATCCAACATTATGTTATATTTACAATCACAAGCATTTAAAGAATCCTTTAGAAAAGGACAAAGATAAGAATATAATTATAACTAAATTACCATCCATAAAAAATATTAGATATTGGAGATAGAGTATCTACTGTGATATATATGGATTTGGCCACTGATTTGCTGGATTCCAAATGGATGGAATTTTTGAAGTAATTTAGAATTAGTAATGGATGCTTATATAATAAAAAATATTTAATGATCATGAAAATGGTTGAGTTCATAGTATAGTATTGTACTATGAAATAAATATATGATGGTAAAAATATAAAAAAATTAGAAATAATATATATCTATATGATAAATATAAGGGAGGATACCCCAGTGGTAGAGTATGGACCCTCTACCACTGCCTCCTGAGTTTGATCCCAGCAATGGACTTTGGGTAGGGGACGATTTTGACTGTGTTGGCGTTGCTCACCAATGCCCCAAACCGAGATAGCATATAGCAAAGGCGGTCCATGGAGTTCTTGGCCTATAATACGCCGCGCATGGAGGTTTTCCAGGTTTTATCCTCCTTTCCCAATTTCTTCACTTCCCTAATTGGTGCAGTATTGTCCCCAGGTCAGCCCACCTCAAATAAAATTTATATGAGAAATATATGTATAAATGTAAACAAAAAAAAAGAAGTATATTTAGAATAATTCTACTTAGTAATATCACTTGGGGAATGTTCTATTTTTGATACCTCATGTGTAAGTCCAGGGAGCATCCTCTACGCTTGAACGGGTGATTTTCACTTTCCCTACCAAAAAAGGTCCAAGAAGGCCAGCTTCCCCCCTCATCTCCCAGAGAAACCTCACCTATGTGGTGGACGAGCGGTAGGTCACAGTTTACCCTTTGAAAATTCTGCCATCCATCTGTACTAACAATAAGAAATTGGTATGGCGGATTGAGGGAATCTGCATTGAGGTTTCAGCAAATTAGGACCAGCATAGGGTAAGGGGACAAATGTAGTTGACGGAGTCAAGCTTTTGGCCACATTTGCATATAGCCTTGCATCTTTGGTGAATAAAGCCAACAGCACCAAATTTTGGCAAAAACAGCTGACAGCATGGGGCCATCAGCGAAAATAGCCATCAGTATTAACTTTCCCAGTTGGCACAAAATTACAACCTGCTAAACCCCACTTGGGCAAACGGATTCCAGATCAATAAGTTACGGGCAGGTTAGGTATCCCAAACCTGTTCCTGACTTCTTATGACTGTCCCTATTTGGAGTGGCATAGGGAGGCTCCCATTACCCA
This sequence comes from Massospora cicadina, assembly GCA_022478985.1. NCBI lineage: Eukaryota > Fungi > Entomophthoromycota > Entomophthoromycetes > Entomophthorales > Entomophthoraceae > Massospora > Massospora cicadina. The sequence continues at coordinate 149,289 of JAKSZP010004059.1, read as the reverse complement.
TTAAGCGAGACATTGTCACTCAAGTTGGCGTAATCATGGCAAAACCACAATTTGGATGTTTTTGGATGAACTGCTGACAACTCAGCCACCGCTGACACTTTTAGATCAGTTCTAATTGACCACTATCCCTTACTCAAAGTTAACCAAGTTAGGTCAAAACTCAAGGGCTCAATACCATGCGTTTCATAATCTATTCTCCAATCAATATCCACTTAAAAAGCATACCACAATGGTAGGATTAATGGGCAATTTTCTTTTATAAAATTCTCTAGAAAATTCCCTTACCACAGACCCATTTTTTGTTTAAATTTTTTTTACCAGAACCCTGATACACCCCTAATGTGAAATTAAAGGACATGCAACAACTGGGCCATCACGTTCATGTTGAGGACATTGTTACCTTCTGCAGTCAATTGATCCTACCATGTTAAACCTTCTTGGAACTTTTTTCCCCTTGCCAAGGCAATATGCCACCAGGATATCAGAATTTATGAGCAAAATTTATCCCCGCTTCAGGAAAGAATCTGCCTTAACCCAATAGCACCATTTCAAGTTCTCCCATGGGGAAATCTAAACCACCCAATCCAATAATATTTTTCCCACGCCCAGGTCTGTGGGCCTCAGGGCTGCAAAAGCCTGGATTTTCGCCAGGTTACTTTTCACATGTGCAGCAAATTGGCACCCGTTGTTTTTATTTCCCAGTTCATTTAAGCGCCAGTCAGGAAGTAGTGCTCCAGAATTCTGGCTCACGTTTTGGGTGTTTTTACACCCCAACTGGAAGACCAGTCTAAACTTTATTAGCCTTTTTCCTGCCATATTTGACTGTCCATTGTTCCCAGAAATTCTATCATCCTCTTTGAGATGGGCACGGCATTGGTTACCATCTAGCAGATGAATGTGCAGTCAGTAGCCTGCCTTATGTTGTTTGTCTGGTTAATTGACAACTTTGTGAGCAGCACCCAGATGGGAATGGAGGAATTTCTCCATGGCTGTACTACTCCATTGCCCTTCACTTTCCCCTTGACCTACCCTTCAAGTAGTAGATTTAGTTATTACCTCCTATGAGGTTGTAAATCAGTTTTCAATATTTAAACATGTTGCAAATGCAGTCCACAATTGCACTAAACAGTGCCACTTCACTGACATATGCTAAGCAGAGCATGGCCCTTCTTAATGTAGTCAAGGATGATTGCTGGTGAGTGTAGGGTCTTTTGTGCTCACCATTTGGGCAGGCGACCCCACCTCACTTATAGCTTTAGTTTCAGCAGCCTTGAAATCTCCTGTGCCGTGTCTTGAACACCTGTTCCGTTTATTATACATAATTGCTGAATCCCCTATCTGGGCTTCCTTTTTGCAACCTTCCATGAGCAAGGCCCATTGCTTGACATCCCCTTAAATATCATCCAAGAAATTTTAAGAGCTTATTGAAAATTTCCCCGCCAACCACGCTACCTTATCTGCCCCTATGGAGACAGTGGAACAGGTCTGCATGGCACCAACTTCAATTAATATGATACTACACCACATTTCCTGCGCTAAAATGGCAACCTCTTGATTAGATTTACCAACTTGGCATTAGTTTCTGAACCCAATGTCAATCAAGTATCCATCTTGGTCCAGGTGCCGACATAACCCTTTCCACAGGGATGGTTATCCCCAGCTCACTTTCCCCTCAGTTGACGGAATAACAGATTAGGGAGTATGTGATCCAAATTCTTTTACACCAATTTCGCTCTTGCAAAACCTGTTCTTCCCCTTTTATTTAGTTATTCTACTTTGTCAGCAGAATCAAGTGCAACCGCCAATAAACAGAATTACACCTACCTTTTATTATCCAGTTAAATTAGAATCAGGGCGATCAGGTGTCCATTGAGGCCCTGGTTGACACAGTTGTATTGGGTAACTTCATGAGTCTGAAGTTAGCCCAGCAGCTCAAATTAGACTTGGACCTGGGGCCAGAGATGTTGGTGACATCGTCAGCCTCCCATATATCTTTCAAAGTACGGCGTCCAGTGCTTTTCTCAGTTCACCAGTTTAGTTTCTGAAATCTTTTCTCTGTAATTTTGACCTCATGTTCACAGTAATTTTAGGTTTATGTAAGTGGCGTCATCAGCATATGAGAATCCACCTGGATTCCAACATGCTGCCATTTGCTAATGCTCCGTGTAGGGAAAGTTTCCATTGATTGACACTCTCATTAAAGCTTGAAGCTGAGGGTCTATCATGACCTTTATTTATCCCAGTGAGCTTTCTGCTAGATTTTCCCGCAGCGTTGATGAGCTACCAGAGCATTTTTGATTCTGAAAGTCTAATTCCCTTCCCAACATATGGAATCAATTCTATTTTCAGACAAAGGTGGATGTGGTGAATATAAACTGCCCATTGTACCCACATACGGTGGAGAAGGGGGTTGCTCTTAATGCATGATTAGATGACATGGTGAAGAAGGGGTGGCTGTTCAAGGAGATGTCCCCAGTTGCCTCACCCATTGCCTTTGCCAAAAAAAGATGGTTCACTTTGCCCCTAAGTGGATTATGGCCACCTCAACAATATAACTTTTCATTACCTCTATCCACTTCCGCTGAATCAGACAATTTGTAAAGCAACTTTGAAGTCAGAATATACTTGAAACTCAATCTGGTAAACGCACTTAATCAAATTTGTGTAGTAGAAGATCAGGAATGGCTCACCACTATTTTACTAGGCAAGGCAAATTTTCAATTTCTTTAATGCCTTTTGGGTTAAAGAACGCAACTTCAAGATCCAAAGAATGATTAATAGTTTCTAGGTGTTACTAATTCTCCTGTGCGGCCGCATATTTATAATATCCAGGTTACTCCCCTTCTCACAAACAGCTGCAAAGAATTTGGAGGCGGTGGTCGCTGTCCTACATAAGGCCAGTTTGTTTGTCAAGACTTCAAAATTCAATTTTATTGGGAGGAAGGTGCCTTATCAAATAATCTCATCTTAAAAGATAGCTACGCCATTCCACCCAGCAAACTGGATGCAATCCGTGAGTGGCTAACTATAACACATAATAAGCAACTGAGAAGATTCTTGGGTACCATAATCTTTATGAAAAATTTGACCCCTCACTCTCGCAGTTAAATTCACCACTGCATTACTCATAAGTAAAAATGTTCCCTTCTTCTGGACAACCAAGTGTTAGCAGGCATTTGATTTAATAAAGGAGGCGTTCTTGTCACCACCGTCCTTAAGCATGTGTATTTATTAAAACCCTACATTGTTGCATGTGATGCATCTTCTAATGTGGCTAGGCTGTCCTGCTCCAAGAGCACAATGGGTCAGAGCATCCAATTGCATACTTTTCTCAAAAGTTTTTCCCCCACAGAGCAATCCTGGACCATCTACAAGAAGGAGCTGGCTGCCGTGACATTGGCCTTGACCCACTGGCGGTACCTCTTAAAGGGGCTCATCACAAGTTGACTGTGTTGACTGACCACAAAGCACTCCTAAATCTCTACAAGCTACAGATGTTGCTGCACTAACAGGCTCAAACCTGCTGAAACTTGTGCAGCTATATTTTTATGAGTTTGTCAATGGAGCATTGAATGTACTTTCTGACTTTTTGAGCTATAATTCTGCGCTTTGACCACTGAAACGGAAGAGGCTGACCTTTTTACGGTTATACTGCAAACCCAGATTTTTTCCATTACTCTTCCTGTGGTTTAAGTAGCATATTTAGGTCCAGAAGCGCCCTTGCTTTCACGGGTCTTAGCGGCGCAGGTGTCATGTGCTTAGAGATTGGAACTTTTGGAGCGGTTTTCACTTCCAACTCCCAAGCATTCACTCTATTGTCTGTCCAAGGGGCTTATTCAGTTGAAGTTGAGTTTGTGGGTTCCTCCTCTCCTCTGGACTAAAGTCATACTTGCTCATCATGATCCCCCTGCAGTTGGTCACCAGGAGGCAAGAAATGCATAGATTTAGTAAAGCGCACCTTCACTGGCCAGGCCTGCCAAAGAATGTTCTGGCATGGATCAATAACTGCATAACTATTGCGTGAACCAGATTGGACTGGTCTGGAAAGAATGCACTCCTGTCTCTTGAAGCAGGCAGAGGGGCAGTGGACGTTGATGTCCATGGAATTTATTGTCAAGCTTCCAGCTTTAATGAGTTCATAGTGGCTATGGTGGTTATAGACTGCTTCACTAAATTTGCCCTGTTATCCCATGCTCATCCGCCATCACCTCTTAGGAAACTGCCCGCATGTTCTCAAAGCACGTGCTCTCTATGTTTAGACTCCCTTGGAAATCATCAGTGACTGCAGGACCCAATTTATGGCATGGTTTTGGAATATACTCTTAGCAGTTTTAGATTTATGCCCTATGGCTCCACTGCATACTATCCACATTCAGATGGACAAACTGAATGGATCTTTCAAATCTTGGAACATTACCTGCGGTGCTACGCTGCAGCTGCTCAGGATACCTGAGCGGTCGCCCTTCTGCTCACCCAGTTTGCATATTATAACGGAACTCATGCATCCACAGGTTTATCCCTTATGAGACTACCCTTGGGTATAACCTGTCATTCTTAGTTAGCATGTGCCTTCATCTGGAGATACAGCTGAAGCTAATTATGCTCAGCACTTATGATACCCAATTCTTGGTTTGGGAACACTTGACCAATGCCACAAGTGATTATAAACAGTTTTCAGATTGGTAGCGTCTCTTGGCGCATGATAAAGGTAGCTTCACTCATCTTGATGGACATGCAGCACTTGAGCATGTGAATGTCCTCACGCAGGTTTTTGAGAAAATTCTTAGTCCTCCAAATAATGAAGATAATCTGAGGAATGGCGCTTTCCGCTTGTATTTGTCAGCCCATCAGAAACCACATCCCATCTTCCATTTCTTACAGTTGTCTATGTTCAGGGGACAATCCCATTGGAACCTGAGCCCATCATGATTGAAGGCATAGAGGAAAATAATTTCAACGCCAATTTGACTTCCTGACGCTCCTGCAGAGAAGTTCAACATTTAGTCTCTTGGAAAGGCTGTCAAGCTTATAAATATAGCTGGATGGCGCTTGGGACTGTGATAACTGTTTGGAGCTTGTTGAGGCTTTCCATTCTACCCATCCCAATTATTATACCTTCCCCCAAAGATTTTGATACTGATGACAATAAGTTAGTCAAGGCACCTAAAAACGTTGCTCTCACTCAATTTCCCAGTGGTGGAGCTCCCCCTTGAGGAAAAGGGAAGGATGATGTAAGTTTTTGGGAAGCATCTCTTATGCTTTAATGGGTATTTTTAACCTTACCATCCAAAAAGGTTTTAGGAAGGCCAGATGAACTCATCATCTCCCAGGATGACCTCGCCCATGTGGTGGACAAGCGGTGGGTCACAGCTTACCCCTTAAGAATTCCGCTAACAATTCCTGTACTAACAACTGGGGAATTGGTATGGCGTATTGAGGGAATCTGCGTCAAGGTTTCAGCTAATTGGTATCAGCTGGGCGAGGGGACAAATTTAGCTAGCATCGCTAATTTGGCCAAAAAGGCTAAAAGCATTGCACCTTTACTGATTAAAGCCAACAGTCATAGACCTTTGGCAAAAACAGCTGACAGCATCAGGCCATCAGAAAGAATAGACATAAGTATTAAATCAACCCCGTTGACAATGAAATCGCAATCTGCTTAATCCCACATGGCCAAACAGACACCAGAGCAATCAGGTGCTAGTGGGTTGGGCATCCCAAACCCGTTCCTGTCCTCTTGGGACTGTCTCTACATGAGGCTGCCCTGGGAGGCACCCATTACCTGTCAATTGAGATGTCACTGCTTGAATCATTATAATCATGGAAAAAAAGCACTTTGAGCATCTGTGGACAATCCAATGATGACTTGCCTGCCGCTAAAAATTTCAGAGTCAGTCTTAATTTACCAGTTCCCCCCACCCAAAGTTATGCCAGCTTAGGTCAAAAACAAAAACTAATCCCATGCGTTTCATAAGCTATTCTATAATTGACCATCCATTTAAAAAATCTTTTAATTGATAGGTATGATAATCAAGTTTCATTAATTATTTTGATTGAAAATTATCTTACCATAAATTCATTTATTGTTTAAACTTGTTCTTTTCCAGAACCCCGTGACCCCCTAATGTGGAATTAAAGGGCGCGCAACAACTGGTCCATCACGGTAATGTTAAGGACCTTGTTGCCTTCTACAGTTAATTGGGCCTACCATGTTAAAACTTCCCTAAACTTTCCCTGGTTGACGCATGACAATCCGCCACCAAGATCTTGGCATTTTATGGGCAAAATTTTTTCTTGCTCTAGATGAGAATCTGCACTCTAACCAATATCACCATTTCAAGTTCTCCCATGGGGAAATCTAAACAACCCATTCCATTCCCCACGCTTTTCCACGCCCAGGCCTGTGGGTCCTGGAGCTGCAACAGCCTGGATTTTTTACAGGTTGCTTTTCACATGTGCGGCACATCAGTGCTCAATTTTACTTATCTTCCAGTCCATTTATACGTCGTTTGATCAGCAGTGCCCCTGGTATTCTGGCTCACCTTTTAGTTTTTACACCCTGACTGGCATGCCAGTCTAAACTTTATCTGCTTCTTTTCTGACATCTTGGGGGAGGCAGGTTGATTTACAGTAGTAGTGAATAAGTTTTTTAAAATTGATTTATGAGCAAAAACTATATAGGGATCCAATTTTTTTATTTATTCAAGGCAAGCTGACCAGGGGATGGACATTACTGAAACTAAAACCAACTAAAACTAACATAACTACTTGGTTCAAACAAAACGACCTAATGAGCGGATTAAGTGAAATGAATCAAAAAACAACCAACCAGGTGGGCAGCGGAAACCGCTTATCCCTCCATGGCAGAAGTGGTTGGGGGTCGGGGGTCATCTTCAGCAGCCTCTTCAGCAGCAGCTTCTTCCTCCCATAGTAGAGTGCATGTCACGGCCAACAGTAATGGCGTTGGGGCATCTGCGTCATGGGGTTCGATAGCTCTGATAATTGGAATTTCATGGAAATTGCCAGCTAGATAAATGGCACTGATATATTCAGTTAAAGCTTTTTCAGCTTTGATGCGGGCATCTAGGAGTTTAACGAACGTGGCAATGTTGGTTTGGGTTATTTTGCTTTTGGATTCCGTTCTATAGTTGCCACGTTTTAGATAACATCATTTACTTTGTTGTGTAATTGGTTCACTGTGATTTTATTTTTGGGGTTAAGGTTGCGGGGATAACAGGAGGTGGAATTCCTCCTGTGAGCATCGCTACTGATTTAGCAATGGCTTTATGCAGGGGATGATAATATGGTGATGCAGCTGCTTTGACTGCAAGCTGGTAATCACTGCAAAATGATTCAGCGTTTGGCTGTGGGGTATATAGTTGAGGGGGTATCTGGCGCCCCATTCTGCATTAACAAACCGCTCAATTTGCAGTGATGGTTCTTCAATTAACTTACCTTATTCATCAATTTAGGCCAATAATTCCCATGGATTTTGGTTGAATTGGATTGGGGAATCAGCATACGGTTGAGGTTTGGTTGATTCAATTGAGGAAGAATGGGATTAAACTGGGTTCCATTCTGATGCTTGATTGGAGAAATAATTTGTGACATTGGGGCGAGGAGGAGGCTGATTGGTGGCTGCAGGTGCAGCTGCAGCACAGGCTTTGGGGTGTGGGGAGGTAGGATTGTGCCCCATACTGGAACTTGTATAGGGTGGGCAATGGATTGGAGGTCAGCAGTTGAGTCATCTGACCCATCAGATGTGATTAAGGAGGGGCACTTGCATTTCAAGTGGTCCAACTTGAAACATGATGGACAAATCAACTACCTGCCCTCGACGTGGGCCCAAAATGGATGGTCAGGCACTGAGGTGATAACGGTGTGCACCGGAATTGACACAGCAATTTTGTTAGTTTCAGGGCTGATCATGACATATGCTTGAGGCCCAGCAAGTCGTGTGGCCCCATTTGGGACCACAAATTGTAAGATGGTGTTGGAGCCATAGGCTGCCAAACCATCCATCAGCTCCTGGTGGAGCACTTTAGGTGGAAAGTGGGTGGGAAAACCAGCAAACTGAACCACCAAGGTGGTGTCTACTGGGAGCCAAGTCTGAGTTGTGGGGAGAGGGGTGCTCTGGAATACCAGGAGCACAGTTGCTGCAGTGTCAGAGTTGGCTTCACAGGTGAAGCTGAGGTTGAAATACCCCTTGTAGTGCAAAAAAATCGGTGGGTGTCATCACCGCCTGTGCCATTTTGGTAATGGCTTGGTGTGGTATGGGAATAGTTTCCCATATTCAACCCTTAGGCCATAGCGCATGTTGCTCTAGGGGAGCACTAGGGGGCAGTGAGGTACCACTTGAGTACGAGCAAGGTCAGTGTTGAGTAATTGACTGGACCTATTCATTGGATATTCAGTTATATCAGATATCAGTAATTATGTATTAGGTATAAATTAAGTATATCTGAACTTAGGATCCACAGCCTAGCGATTTCACTTAATAATATTTAACTATGATGACATGGGCTCAAGGGCTTTTTTGGTTAGGTCAGACTTAAGTTAAGTTTTTTACTTAATGACTCGGGCACATGGGCTTTGTTGGTCTATGTCAAAATTAGTTTTTAATGTCAGTCGAGTTTTTGATCAGATTGATTACTAATTAGTGATATGAATCGCCTTGGTATGTGCTGCCAATTGCATGTGAAAGTGAATCAGTTCAGTTATTTTGAAGACATGTCCGAAACACCACCTTGAGAATGATGATGGTGTTTACTCTGACCCTGAGGCTGAGCAGGATGCCCTGAGTCAAATTATTTGTAGACATTCTTACAAACATTTTACATGGCTAAGTACCATTGAAATTGAGATGTCATGGGTAAGATGTGGTGAATATTGAACCCTATAAATAACCCTCAAGTTGATGATAATAAAAAACATTCAACTATTGGATTAGTTTATAATTTAACTTATAAAATTTTTGTGTTTAGTATTTTACTTTGTATTAGTCAGTATTTACATGGGATCAGTAATATCAGGGCGGCGTGCCATCGTCCAAGTAAACTACAGGGTATACAATTTAAGTACTACCAAGAAGCTATATCCTAAATTATAATCACCATCCTGTCTATTGTCATCACACAATAGACGCACGAAACTGAATTCCACTCCTGAAGAAGAACCAGCCTCTGAAGCAGAAACCAAAATTCAACAAGTGGCGCTCATGGCTGGGTCCACAGATGGTGACCGCGCTAAGCAGGGGAGCAATCCCAATCAATTATTTAGAACTATCACCGGGCCCAATGGGAATAATAAATACTGTGTCCCAGATTATTGGGAGGATGTACCCATTATCACCTATCACGATGAACCCATTTTTCCTGAAGAGATGGAATGCCTTGAGCAGCAGTTGTTAAGAGGGTATCAAATAGGACAAGGGCCCGCGGACTTTAGTAGCGGTCCTTTTTACTGCCAACAACAGCAAGATGTGTTGTGGATGTGATATCTTGCTCATCATCAATTAAGTGTAGCTCAGATCCAAAACAATTTAATTGGGATAAAGAATATTGCCCAATACTTAATTGAATTCGTACATCCCACCTCTAGAAATTCTCAGATGACAATCACCTGCCATCATGCAGCCATTACTGAGTTGAAGAACTTCTCTCGCAACTCCAGCTAGGTGGGCCAAATTTTAAATGAGTATTTGGAAGCCAACTTCGCTGAGGTCCGTTCTAATTTGGAGGCAAATTACAGCTTAGCCACATGGGCTAATGACCGGGTAGCAGAATTAGCACAAGAGCTAAATGACAGATTGCATCCCATCTAAGAAAATTTCTTAGAGGAAAGAGGAGTCACTGAATCTTGGGTCAGCAATATCGCTTAGACTTCCATTAATGCTTCAGAGTTCATGAGGCTTAATCACGAAGCCCAAGAGGTGCAGTTAAACTATAACAATGAATTTTATGACAAGTATTGACGTTTGAGCGCCCAAATTTTGCAGATGAAGGATGAATACACCAGAAAAATCAATTACTGGCAAACACAATTTGAGGACCAATGGGCGAAAAATGAGAAAAATCAAGACTCTATTGATCGTCTTAATCTACAGATCAATAATCTCAATGATGATTTAATGTTATTAATGAGTTGAACAATAATCTTCATAAAGAATTGAACCAGTGCAAGAAGGCAATAAAAAGGAAGGACCAAGTGATTTCCACCTTACAACTACAAGCTATTAGCCTGAATGAGGAAATTGTGAAGTTTAATTAAAAAACCAAAATCATATCAATTGGGAAAATGAAATCAACGAGCGAATTTGAGCTCTGGACGATGGGCGTTGTCAGTGTGCTACAACCCACTTGACTTGGAATTCTTCCGAATATTATATGAATGAAGCTTCAGAAATACCTACCAAACAGACGCAGGGCCACGTCAACAACTGCCTAGTAATATGGTTGCTTTGGCCAACTCTAGCACCTCAAACTGGGATATGATGCCCCAACGCCCTAGTACGCCTGAATCTAGTCAACCAAGAAGTGATTGTGATAACCAGGAATAGGGAAGCGATAACTATAAACCAGCAAACCTGCTGGCCATTGACAATAATGGAAGTATGACCACATTTGTTAAACACTCTAAATGGCCATGCATGGGGCCAGCGACCACAACAAAGCAGCCACTATGATTAACTGCTTGGATGAGTGGACCATTGAGTTGATTATGCCTCATATTAACATAAATCCAACCTATGCCAAAGTCAAGGAGGCTGTGCTTCATGAATTTAGAGGGCCAGAATGGCATGTTGAACAGAAAATCTAAGTGTATGAACATCAGTTTTAAAGAAAGATGAAACAATTTAAAAATTTGCGGAATGATTCTATCACAAAGCTCAAGTTCTCTTAGGCGCACAGGATATGGCCGATTTTGACGCCAAGATTGCACTAGAGCATGCAGTAGAACTTTACCATAATCTATCAAAAACTAAAGCCTGCTTTTGTGAAAAACCTTGCAACATCTAAATTGTTTAACTAATTGTACAGATGCTAAAAAATTATGGCCCTCCTAATTTTGGTTACAGAACAGAGACTGCTGCCTTTTCTGGAAAGCCCTTCAAAACCAATAAGAAAGTTGACAGTAATCCACCTGTAAAAAATGAGCAAAACTCAAATATGAGAGCCTCATAGCCAGTGAGTTAAATTATTTGCTTCAATTGCAATCGTAAAGGTCACTTTGCTTCCCAATGCTGTCAGCAAAATGTCAACGTAGTCCTTCCCAATACCGTGCAGGAGGAGGGAAAGGAACAAGCACAATAGATGCAGGACGCTCTATTGTGCCTAAAACACTAGTCCCACCTGATCAACAATAAAACGATGGCCACAGGGCATCATTTAACAATGAAATTGATTCTATTTTAGTATTGAATGAAGATTCCTTGAATGTTCATGCAGTAACTCGCTCCCAGAGTAAGGTTGTCACACCTGAAGCCTATGAAGTAGTCTCAAAACCCTATGTGCAACAAATACTTGAGAATATTCCAGCCAATAGGCTGAGCAATGCAACAGATACCCCAAGCCTGAAAGGGGTCAATATAGCAATGCCAATCGACACATTCATCAATGAATGTCCCATTATTAGGAATACTCTGAAGTACACTCTTAACTCCTGGATTCTTCCCATATTCACTTAGTAAACTCTATTGATTCTTACTACTCTGAGTGCACTTATGTGGATATTCTGGTCAACAAGGAGAAGTTGTATCTATTGTTGATAGTGGAGCACCTGTAAACATTGTTTCCACAAAACTGATTAAGAGATTCAAAATAGCTCTGGACATTGATCATTATCATGAATATGGGACCGAAGGCCCTAACAGCACTAAGAGTGAAGGAGCTTACAATGCTTTACCACTGCGATTTGGAGCTTTGGTAGTAGCTGCACCCGCTATTGTGCTTCCAAACGCCAATTATGACATATTAATTTGAACTAGTTTTTTAAGGACCTATGGGATCTCATGCAATTTTAAAGAAAACATCTTGATGATATTGGGCCAATCACTTCCAATTTATTACTCTTGCAATGATATGAAGCCCACAAGCCATAGTAGTAATTTTATCAATATATCTTATGCTGATGGGATAATACCAGTAGTGTATATTAAGTGGGGGAATCGAAGCCACCCCATGCCAACCACCATAAATGAAAATCGAGGAATACCTCTACATGTGAATAAGGATGTGAAAATAGCTCCAGGCCATCAACTGGTTATTAGGACTGGGACCACACTGGATATTCCAGAAGGACTGTATGGGGAGGTTGTATCCCTGTGGCATCATTCTCAAATGGAACCTAGTGTGGCGCCTAGAATACTTATACCAGGGCATGGAGATTGATGTCTTACTAGAAAATTTGACCAGCTGAAATATTAAGGTCAAGAAATATCGAGTAGCCGCTTTTGTGCATCTGTTTTTGAGGGACAAGTTAATATCAGTTGTCAAACTTGGTGACTTATCTGAGTTTGGCTTACTGACTGAAACCCTTGGTCACATACTGTAATATCTCAAGAATCATTTACTGGATTATTAGAACAACAGAAGGATGAAGCACTAGAGTTTTTTGAACGATACTCCAAAATTTTTGCCAAAGATGATCATGATTTAGGTTGTGAAAAAGGAGTTCAGCAGGGGTTGGGACCATCTATTACTAAAAAAAGGAGTTCAGCATTTTGTTGATACCAGGGACCATATGCTTACTAGAATGAGGCAAATTCAGCGCCCTAGGGCTAGTGACAAAATAGTCGGTGAAGAGCTAGACAAATTGTTGAAAAGTGGAATGATAGTGCCATCCAAAAGCCCGTGGGCCAGCTCGTTTTAATTGTAAAGAAAAAAGATGGCAGCAAACGATTTGTTATTGATTTTCAACGCCTCAATGCCATTACAAAAAAGGATTTGTATCCGTTGCCCAGAATTGATGATGCTCTGGATTGTCTGGGAGGGGCGAAGTACTTTACCACAATGGACTTCATCTCAGGATATTGGCAAATTGAGCTGCCACCAGAGGAGCAGGAAAAGTGCGTGATGCTTGCTGCTCAAGGGCTTTTTCAACTGACACGCATGCAACAAGGGATGTGTAATGCACCAGCAACCTTTCAGCGCGCAATGGACACGATTTTGGGGGACCTTAAATTGTCCTGCGTTCTGGTGCACCTGGATGACATCAATGTCTTTTCACAAATGTTTTCTGAACATCTGGAGCACCTTGAACAAGTGTTTGAACGGCTGTTGAAGGCCAATCTGAAGATAAACCCATAAAATGCCAATTCTTTATAGAAAAATTGTACCTTGGGTTTGTCATTGATTCCAAGGGCTTGCAGCCTCAGCATTAAAAGGTGGAGGCGATTAACAACATGCAACCTCTGATGAGTATGAGAGAAGTTCAAGTGTTCTTAGTCATGTTAGGATACTATCAAAGGTTTGTGGAAGGGTTTGCGAAGATTTCTGAGCCTCTATTCCACTTACTACAAGGAGGAGTTCGTTTTTTCTGGGAAGAGGAATGCCAACAAGCCTTTGAGGCTTTACAAAAACAAAATGAGCTCGGCGCCTATCCTCTGATATCCCGATCTCAGCAAGCCTTTTATCATACAAACTGACGCCTCATTGACTGTGATTGGTGGTGTGCTATTGCAGATTGGGGATGATGGCAAGGAGCATCTGGTCGCTTATTGCAGCAGGACGCTCAATAAGCATGAGCGTAATTATATGGTGACTGAAAGAGATTGTCTAGCTGTCAGCTATGCTTGTAAACAATTTCAGGTTTACATTACGGCACCAAGTTTCAAGTAGTAACAGATCACAGCTCATTATGATGGCTCCACAATCTCAAGGAACCTGAAGGACGGTTAGCCCGCTGGGCTCTGAAATTAGAAGCGTACAATTATGAATTTATTCATAGAGCTGGAGTGGCCCATCAAAATGCAGACGGACTATTGTGACTTCCTATTGTAGCTGTCCTGAGCAGTTTGGCCAATGAGCTTCATGAAAAAAATTGATAAACTGAAAATATGGAGATGAACCACTCAAAGTTCAAAAAGTGATTGAGAAAGCATTAATTGACACTGAATATCAAAATGGAGTTCTATAAAGACTTAAGCTTGATGGACAACGTTAAATATTCCCAAAATCTTCTGACCAAATGGAGATTATTACACATGCACACAAGGCTGTTGGACATGGGGAATGACTAAGATTCTAGAATTAATTTGATCAAGTTACTATTAGGATTCCATGCAATTTGATATCCAAGACATGCTCAATAATTGTCATTCATGTCAAATTGCAAAACCTATGAAGTCAGATGTGAAATATCGTTTGATCAAACCTGATTGGGCCTGGCATACCGTATCAATAGATGTAATTGGCCCATTATTTGTGAGAAGACTAGGCAACAAATACATAATTGTTGCTATTGACCATCTAATGAAATGGGTGGAAACGAAAGCAATTTGAGATGTCAGGGCTCTAACTACTGCCAAGTTCATTATGAATAATATTATCTATAATCACGGATGCCCCTAGAAGATCTTGACGGACAATAGCAAAAATTTTATTGCCAAAATGGTCAAAGGCTAAATGAGTTGATGTCCATCAAAGGACTGTTGTCAACACCGTACCATCCTGAGACTAATGGTATGGTAGAGTGAGTGAATGGCACTTTAGTCAGCATTTTATAAAAAATGCAGCCTTGACGCCTTCGCAATGGGCAACTTCAATTAGTGCAACCATGTTTGTGTACAATATTGGACACCACAGCAGCACAGGCCACTCTCCATTTTGACTTTTGTATGGTAGACAGCCCACTCTGCCTCCATTATTATATTCAAGACTCAGTTCAACCGACGCAATTAACCCAAATAACTATGTTAAGCAACTAGAGAAGACCCTAATAAGGTTGCAATATGAAGCTTATCAAAACGCAATTAGTTGCATAACTATTCAGAAGAGCTACAATGATGCTAAACAAGCTATGGTGAATAAGTTCAATGAATGAGATTTAGTAGTATTTTGTGACACTCATAGTGCAGGCCGCGCGCACAAGCTAGCCTCGCTTTGGAAGGGTCCATTTATAGTATTGGAAAACATCTGAAGATGTATATACCATTAAGGATCAAGGTGGCTGGGTTGTAAATTGAGTACATGCTAAGTTCCTTCATCTGTATCATAAGGAATAATAATATAAAAAAGAAAAAATAAAATAAAAATAAATGAAAATAATTGCAAGCCATAGAGTTTATTTCATAGATTTGATGCCTCGCTGGCATTAGAACTAGGTACCCCCTCTTTGGTAGGGGGAGGAAAAGGCAATTGAACTGGAGAATCCTGCAACAGAATTGAAGAGATGTGGATTTCATACAAGTCCTGATTATCTAGACCCTGGCAGAAATGTGCCAAACCCAAGAAAGCTCGGCACCAGGCACGCTGGCCCTGTTGGCTTAGGAAAGGCTATTGAGATAACATTTGAACTTTGAGGAATGCAAAAAGTTAGACATTGTGACCAGGAAGAAGGGTACCCGCCACTTATATCCAGTCAAGGTGGGGGAAGTGTTGAGTAATTGACTGGACTGAATCATCAGATATTTGATTATATCAGATATCAGCGATTATGGATCAGGTATATCATAAGTATATCTGAACTTAGGATCCACAGCCTAGCGATTTCACTTAATAATATTTGACTATGATGACTCAGGCTCAAGGGCTTTGTTGGTTAGGTAGGACTTAAATTAAGTTTTGACTTAATGACATGGGCACATGGGCTTTGTTGGTCTATGTCAAAATTTAGTTTTAATGTCAGTCAAGTTTTTAATCAGTTTTTTACTAATAAGTGATACAAATCGCCTTGATATGTGCTGCCAATTGGGTGTGAAAGTGAATCGTTTCAGCTATTTTGATGTTGTGTTCGAAACACCATCTTGAGAATGATGATGGTGTTTACTCTGACCCTGAGGCTGAGAAGGATGCCCTGAGTCAAAGTATTTGTAGACATTCTTACAAACATTTTACATGGCCAAGTGCCATTGAAATTGAGATGTCATGGGTAAGACGTGGTGAATATTGAACCCTATAAATAACCCTCAAGTTGATGATAATAAAAAACATTCAACTACTGGATTAGTTTATAATTTAACTTATAAACTTTTTGTGTTTAGTATTTTACTTTGTATTAGTCAGTATTTACTTGGGATCAGTAGGATCAGGGCGGCGTGCCATCATCCAAGTAAACTACAGGGTATACGATTTATCTACTACCAAGAAGCTATATCCTAAACCATAATCACCATCCTGTCTATTGTCATCACACAATAGACGCACGAAACTGAATTCCACTCCTGAAGAAGAACCAGCCTCTGAAGCAGAAACCAAAATTCAACAGTCAGCATCAAGGTCCTTGGGCAGAACAAATCATCCCATGGGTTTGGAATGACTATGTGAACCAGTCCTAGAGCGTTTTTTTAGCACTAGATGGTCCTGACCCGAGGAGGGATTCATTAATGTTTTATTAAATTACGCCTGGGCTCCTAAGAGCCTGAGGCGAGGGAAGGAAGAGGGAGGAGGCATCGAGAAAGGGAGAGGGGTTTGCGCGCCAGAGCCGTGCTGCAATGACAACTGAGCGGGGAGGGTTGGCGACATAGTGCAGACCTTCAGGGACATCTAAAAGTGTACCTGAAAGTGGGTGATCATGTGTGGAAGGGTCCACACCTGCTGGTCAAAGGCAGCACGAAGAAATGAGTTATGTATGGTCCAGATGGCTGTGGCATAGGCGAGGACATGGAGGGGTTGGTGGCAAACAGGCAACGTCTGCTCAAACATGAGGTCTTACACAAGGTGTCCAGACCAGGGCTGAGCATGGAGGAGCGCGTGGGCCTTTGGCCAAAATGCGGCGACACCTGGACAGGTGAAAAAATGATGGAGGTGGGAGTCAATAGGCTCCGCACAGTGGGGGCAGCTTCGGTGCTGAAGGTAGGGCCAGTCTGGTCCCCTGTCCTGTATGAGCAGTGGAGCACCCTCCATAAGGTGTTGTACACCTTTTCTGACAGGATGAGGTGATAGACGTCCTTCCACAATGCCTTAAGGTCAAATCTCACGGAGGGAGGGAGGAGCTCAAGGAGTCTTGGGCGGATGGGAGGACGATCTTGGGGGTTGAGGCAAGTTGTGACAACTTGTCCATTATGCACAATTGCATGGCGACGGGGGCTGAGGCCAGGGCCTTCCCTTCTGTATGGGAAGGGATGGTGGATCTGCGCTTACTCGTTTCAGGGCAAGGAGAGCCTGGTTCCAGTAGGGGGATGAGGATGGTTTCAGGCGATGGCCTGGGTGGTTTGTGAGCCACTCCTCTAATGAGGTTAGAGATACTCTAGGAAGACCCAGAGCTGCTGACACTGACTGGCGGAGGGCGGGCGCCCATTGGGGCATGGGGGTCGCGTCCCAGCAGACAATCGGCCATAGGAACTTCAGGAAGATTGTGGTGGCGTGGGATCGCGTGTCCAGAAGCCCTAGGCCCCCTTCATTGCAGGGTTGGGCAATGGTTGAGAGGGCCATTGGTGGATGGTTTGAGCCCCAGATCCAACAGCGGAGGAGTACATTGAGCCGCGTATAAAAGGCATCTGTGAATGGGCAGACGTGCGCTAGGAACCAGACTTTGGAGAGGAGGAACACATTGGCCATCAGAGCTCGACCCTTGGGGGTGATGTGCTGCCCGTTCCAGCTGGAAATCCTGGAGTTAACTGCTGCGAGGAGCAAGTCTTCATTGTCTTTTAGCGCAACTCCTTGCTGGTTGGTGAGAACGCCCAGGTGACGGAAGGTACCGCGCACAGGTTCAATACCAAATGGTGGGGGGAAGGTGGGGGAGCCGACCTGTACAACTGTTGCCTTGGAGGCGTTGACCATGGCGTTGGACGCCTTGGTGTACCTCTCAATGGTCACAGCAGCGAGGGCAACATCCCCAGGGCAGCCAAATGCAATGGCGGTGTCATCTGCAAATGCCATGGTGTGGGTGGGGGCTTTACCTGGGACCAGAATCCCTGTTAGCTTGTCCTGTAAGGAGACCAAGAGGGGGTCGAGGGTGATGTTAAAAAGGATAGAGCTCAGGGGGTCCCCTTGTCGGAGACCTTGTCCAACTGGTACTGCCACTGTAAACTCATTGGCGCCAGGACTCTGGTGTAGAGCTGGTCATAGAGCGCTGATATCCAGCGCCTAGCTGCGGGGGGTCGATGGAAGCGGGCCAGGGAAGCATCAATATACTTCCAGGCCACCCGATCATATGCTTTCTCCATATCCAGGAGATCCACAAAGCCATTCACCTTATGAGAGTTAGCAGTCAAAGTCACGTGAAGGTCATTATAGTTGTCCCAAAAGGACCTCCCCGGAATAAAACCGTGCTGGGATGGAGAGAGGCGAGGTGACACCCATTTGGTGATGCGGTTGGCCAGAAGCTTCGTGAAGAGCTTGTGGTCTGTTTTGATCAACGCTATGGGGCGCCAGTTCGCCAGGTTCTCACGGTCTGACCTCTTGTGAATGAGGGTCGTGATTGAGCCTCTGGAGTTGGGGAGGACCTCGCCATTCACCAAGAGTGCAGCGAAGAGGTCGCGGAGGGTTCTGGCTATCACCGCAGGTTCCAGAAGGTACAACTCGAAGAGTATTCCATCTGGGCCTGGGGCTTTAAGCCGTGGGAATTTCAGAAGGGTTTCCATCACCTCCTGGATGGAAATAGGCGCCAGTAGAGCCTCATCAGCCCGTGGGTCAATGGGCGGCTCTGGAGCCCACCACAGGGAGTCTTGGATGTCCGATGGGTCCACCTTGATGGCATGGAAGAGGCTGGATTAGAAGCGTTGTAGTTCCTGCGTGATTTCTTCCTTATCCGAAGTGGTTGTAGTGCCAATATTCGGTGCAGTAATATCCTGCGCTGTTGACTGGGCTTTCTGTTTCTGAAAGAAGAAGCGGGTGGGGCGTTCCCATTGAGCATAGTATTGAGATGTTGTAAAATTTGCTGCCCGTTCTTCCTGCAGTGTGAGCTCCAAGCGGAGTGCTTCCTGCGCTGCTTCCCAGTCTTCCAACCAACTGGGAGAGGGCGAAGGCTGGAAGTTTCGCTCCAGATGTCTGATTCTGGCTTCCGCCCTTTTGACTCTGGCGCGAGCTGCGGTCATCTGGGCTTTGGCACAGTTGTAAGCAACGCGGGTGATGCCCTCCTTGGTCACCGCCCATCTAGCCTTGTGGTCAAGCAGGTGGGGTGGGGGGAGGTGAGAGTCTCCCGGATGGTCATAGACAGCTTCTCCTTAGTGAAGGGGTTGTTGAGAAGAGCTGGGGCAACCCTAAGCCAGAACCTACGCAACATTTTAAGCCAGAACCTACGCGACATTCTAAGCGTGGTGGTGAGGACAACGGTGAGTGACATGTGATCACTCAGATGGTTGTCATGAGAGATGGGAGAGAAGACGCGGCCAATTAGAAGGGGGCCAATCATTGCCACATCTATGCGTGACGCTGACTGGAAAGCTCCTCCATCATGCTGGATCCTAGTCATGCAACCTAGGTCAGACGCGGAGGGTGGAAGCGCATCCATAAAGCCACTCAGGCGAAGAAAATCCGGAAGGCGACTTGATCCAGGGCGTTCCTTTGCTGCAGGGGGTAAGAGTCACAGACGCGACTTATGGTTGTGTTAAAATGTCCCAAGAGGACTGTATTCCGTGGGAGATTGAGTTGGACGAGCTCTTACAAGAGCCGGTTTTGCTCCTGACCTGCATTAGGCAGGTAGATACTTGCAGCGAAGAAAGAGAAGTCAGGAGTGGTGATTTTGGCCAGTATGAGGCGGCTACCTAGATATTGTGAAAAAGAATGGGTTTTAACCTGGGGATTCAAAACAATAAGGGCGGCATGGTTTATCCAGAAAGAGTTGCCTCCAAACTGACCATTCCATGCAGATTATTCATGGGGGAGGATATGGGGCTCCTGGACAGCAGCGATGTCAATTTGTGCTGACCTGAAGATGCGGAGGAGGCGGGCTCTCAGCTTAAAATCCCGCAACCCATTCGAGTTGATGGATTGCAGGGCCAGGGTGCTGCCAGGGGACTCATAGCTGTTCCCCTCCATGTCCTGGGGGGTTTCAAGCGCTTAAACCTGCTGCTGTGAGGCGGCTAGTTTTGAGTCCTTTAGCTTGACTATTAGCTGCAATCCGAGAGGAGCGTCGAGGGTTCTGAGGGGAAGGAGAGGGTGGGGGGCGGAGGACCCAGTAAGCCAGCCTAGGATGCTGCCCCCGCTCCGTTGCAGGGGAAGGACCTGAGGGTGCTCAACGGCGACCTCCGCGGTGTCCCCATTTGATGAGTCTGAATCCATATTCACTTCCTCCAACACTGCAAAGGAGCCGCGCGAAATGGACTGTGGGGTTGGGGTAGGACTCTTTGATGTGGCACTTCTACCACAGGCCGCGGGTTGCCAGTCCATGCTGGTGGGCATAGCTCCTTTAGGAGCTTAGGGTTGATGCGATAAATTGCTGGTGGAGGTTGATGGGGGTGCCACGGAGCCCTGAGTGGGGGTGGCTGACGAGGGGCGCCCTGTGGAAGATGCCTTGCGCTTGGTGAGAGAGGTAGTTGACTCTTGGAGATTGGAGGGGGTGCCCACTGGAAGGGGGCATGAGTGCGAAGGTATCCCGTACCAATAGTGGGGTTAGCTGTTTCAACTGCTAGGCGTAAGGCCTCAGGGGACAGATCTTGAACGGGAACCCATTGTGTGGGTTGTGGAATTGCTGCTGCGGCCACGTGGGATCATTTTTGGCCTGGTTTAGGCCCCTGGGTGGTGGCTAAGAGGGCTTGTTTTTGAGCTGTGCAGCCACTATACAGGTGTCCAAGGGCGTTACACCATGAACACCGGGGGCGCGCCTAATCAGGGTCGACAAAAAAGATATCAGGGCATGCCCCAACTACCGCCACATGAGGAATAACCTCAATGTTGCAGGATACAGTGGGGGAGGGGATTAACGACGCCCTATCAGTGCGAGCTCTTTGAGTGGGAGCATAGTAAGAGGGGACTCTAAAGTCCACTGAAAAAACAGACCCAAACTCCATTAAAACACGATGGAGTGCCAGTTTAAGAGACTCTGGATCAACAGTGATTGGTAGGTTGGAAAAAGTAACCCATAAGATTTTCTCCAAATGAGAGCGTGTGTGGGAGATGCGAAGAGATCCATGCGGAATAATGACCTGGAGGGCGGCAGCATGGTCAGCAAGGGCAGCTTCAGTGAAGCCCAGATCGATGTAGTGGCCCTCCACTGATTCATGGATGGTGTTAATTGGGAATGTCTCTCAATCGCTGCAAAGTATGAGAAGTAATCCTTCATATAGAATTCAACAGGGTTATGCCCATAATAAAGGCGAATCGCATGGGAGAGGGTTGAGCGAGGTAGAGCTTTTTGCGCTCTAGTTTCGGCCCATTTCTTCTTAAAATTAGCAAAAAACGGCCACTTCACTTGGATCAGCTTTGGGGTAGCGTTGGTTCCAGAGGTTTTTGCCACGCCCCAGTGGCTCCTTTGGTACGTTTGTGTTTGCTTTGGGCTGCAATCGCGGGTTGAATGCAAGCTGATGGTTTGGACAAGTTTGCGGAGTTCCCCTGTTGCTGGAATGTTCCAGCAGTTGCTGGCGTCATATTGAATTGAGGGGCGTATTGTTGGGCCTCGCTAAATTGGGGAGGCCCATCCAGATTGGAATTAACTCCAGCTAATTGGGAGGAGGGCGATGTTTCATCACCATCCAAATCTATTTGGGTAAATTCAGCCCGAGTATTTGGTGTAATTTTGTGGGCAAAAATCACTGGCTGATTGGTAGATTGGTCGTTTTCAGCATATGGAGATAAAGTGCTGACTTGAGAAGTGCCAATTACGGTTTAAATGGGACGGGTGAGATTGGAACTGGTGTGAAGTTCTAAAATCCGAATCATTTGAATCCCTATTGGGAAGAGTAGATTGTCCCAATTTTGTGCTTAGTGAACCAGAATGTGCAGTTAATCTAACCTTACATCCGAGGGTTTGGGGGCCAGGTAGCTGGGTATCGCCCCTCATGGGGGGAGCCAGAAACACAGCGTCAGCAATAATAGATGGGGCTGAATTAGCTGACACAATGGGGGAGGTGAATGCCTGGATGGGCTGAGTTGCATTCGACTGAGCAGACGCCATTAAAACAGCACGGGTGATGACCTCCTTGGTTTGAGGGGGCCCAGCGGGTTGGTGGGAGGTAGCGCACTCAGAGCTGTTGGGCGTGCAGGTTGCAGAAGTGCGATCAGGTGAACTGGCGCTAGTTGAAGTAGCTCCAGGTTGGGGGGTGGTGCCTGCTTTCATGGCCGCTGCTTGAGAGCGGGTGATTCTGGTTGACTCTGAGGTGGATAACCGGGGGTTGCTTTGTTTGGGGTGGTGCTGGCTCGTTTGGCCAAGCCCGCGGGTTCTTTTGCAGGGTTTCCCGCCATATTTGCTAATAGTTTTTGTTAATCTCTTTAGTGGAGCTAAATTTCAAGGCTGAATTGATTTTCAAAAAGTGATGCTTAGCAGAAAGAGATCCTTTCCTAGAGCATTTTTCTGCTTGACGGAAAACAGTGGGGTAAGTTTTGCCGCTGCCCCACGCTGGAGCAGCTGGCAGAGAATCTGAGGGCATTGGAGCAAAACTACAACAGATAAATTTGACTAATTTTATTAATTCATGTATTTTTGCTTGGAAAGTTATGCTGAGCGGAAAGAGAACTTAGGGCTCCAATTTTGAAACAAAGATTTTTTGAGTGGGAGCTGAGCCTTGTAAGGAAAGCAATTAGGGAAAGAGAAATCTAAACGTCTGTATTGGCTAAGCGCAATGCTCCAGCTTAGGGAGGAAAAAAGCAATAAAGGAAGAGGCATTTGGAAATTTCTAAATTTTGCCTATATGGCACCAGCATTGGAAAATTGGTCTTGAGTGCTTACTGGTGAGCTTCATTGAGAACGTTGGACATGTGGGCTGTCATGGTGCTGGGATCCTGGAAGGTAGTTGATATAACATGCCTCTGATCAGAGACATTAGAGGGTGATATTGATTTTAAGCGCCAGAGATGAAGTAGTTGTGCTTGAGCAAATGGCATCTCGAAGGCAACAGCTGCAAGCTTCCTGGAACCAGAAGCAAAAAGAACAATGGCTTTCAGTGGACTCCAGTGGCTTTGTGATCCAATTATGAAGAACTTGATTGTCAAAAAAGGGCGTAGCCTAAAATATCTCACTCTAATATATTGTTAAGACCGTCAGGGTTTATGGGCCTCAGCAAGGGCCTCAGACACTTTGCTTTCTAGTTCCTCATATGGGAGCTTGAAGTGTTCACGATTCCTGATATTTAATTGAAAGAAAACTTTACTGGCTTGTAATATTGGCCTACCCAAAACAGTAACTTTGGAAGCAAATCCGAGTTGGCACTAAATGACTAATTTATTAGAAGTCATGTATTTATTAGGCTTGTTGATTATTATAGTATTAGCTTAGGATGGAGCCAAATCAAAATAAGTGATAAGTCCAGTTCAGCAATAGGCGAAAAATGGAGTATTGGACATGACTCATTTGAGATTCTAGCCATTCTATTTTCTTTAAAAACAGATACTTTCTATCGTAATTTAGCAAAAGGAATAACCAAATCTGCTTGACTTATAGCATGGGCCCACATGGGGGACTAAACAATATTCCAACAAGTGGAATAACTCATTTCTCAGAAAAGGTGGAATCTTCATCAGAAAGATTCTGAAGATAACGTTGATACTGGGAGTTAGTTGAACTTGACATAAGAGCTGTACAATCTGGGCAAGACATGGGATGCTTTTAATTTATATAACTGTTCAAAAAAGCCATTTCATTGTATATTAAGACTCTTTATTCTAATCTTTGGTAAAATTTATTTATAGCTTTTTAAATTAAGCTTTTCAAAGATTTTTGAATTATTAGTCTTTGGTTTAGTGATGGTTGCCAGCTGTTGAAATTGGCGCAAGAGCATTGGATTCCAACTGCACAGGTTAGTACACCTTTAAAACAAAGTACTGTAAGAAAAAATACTCTGACTAAAAACTGGTCTTTTCTTTCCCAAAACAATAACATCAGTTGACGAGATTTGATTTGAGCAGGTAGTTTCTAATAATCACACAGGTGAGATGTTTAATTTAATAAAACCCAACAAAAATGGGCGAAAGTCATATCAGGAAATGGCCAAAAAATGGTGCACACAAAGGCAAAAAACGACCTGAATGGGAGCGGGAGCTAACGCTGTCAAGAAACCCCAAACTCAAACACTGCCCGAAATTTGTGGGATTTACAACAAAACAAAATCAATACATGGAGATACAGTACGCGCAGCCCCTATCAAAAGTGGAACATGTGCTCTGACTTTTCTTAGGAGTCGATTACTCTACTCTGTGGGGAAGGTAGGTGAGGCACAGGCCTCCCTCTTTCCCCACGCAGTATATGTTACCACCCAAATCATCCACCGCGGATGGATTGATATGGGTTTTGAGACCAAAGAGGATGCAGATGCCGCAGCAAAGGTCTGTGTCAAAATATCCCATACTGAGGGCAAACAAATTGTGCTCACTGTGCACACCAGATGGAACAAAGAAAACACTTTGTTCATCTCTTTTGACTCACTCCCACCAACCTCCCCCATAGACTAATTGAAGATGAACTCTGATTCAGCCTACAAAGCTATGGAGAAATAAAACAACTTGAACTACAGTATTTCCACCTGATACCAAACCTGTGCACAAGATAGGCAATCACTGTAGTTGATTGGTCCCTGACATGGCTGAGAATTCAACTAAAATCTTCTTCACTGCAATATTCCACCTCCCAGATGGGGGAGTGTCAAAATCTTTCCACGTAACACCATGACACGCACCCCCCATCTGCAACCATTGCACCGCACTGGGGCACAAGGAGCATGCATGCCCCATGAAAGAGGGCATCATGGCCCCAGGCTTTTGTGATGACACCATGGACAAAGATGAAGAGTCCTTTGGAAGAATGTTCAACGGCAACCATGATTTCCTCTGGGGAAAGGACAGACACTACATCCTCATCGACCCAATCTCACCCAAAATATGCAAACAGGTACAGAAGGCCCACAAGTGGGCAGCGGCCAAGGCTGCATCTCTTGCGACCTCCTCCATTGACCCAAACTAAATCAATTTGTACAAAGAGGAAATTGGCCAAACCAGCCAATCAGAAACTAATTCCCAAGCCAAACAACCATGGAGAATGCGATCTGAACCCAACAATCAGATTGGACAACCCATACAGAAAATTTTCTCAATCTGACAGAATCACCATGGGATCCTAATCAATTAATCCTACTGAGACATTATGAATCCACTATGGATGCGCCAACAGGTCCCAGAGCGCCAAAATCAAACTCCAAAACATTGGGAGCCAATCAGAGCATAAACTCAAATTAACCAAAATCACGTGCAGAAAATCTTAATATATTCCCCAATCCTAACAATATCCACATGAATTATCACAAGGTAAGGAGCCAGAAGCCTCAGAGTGATTGGCCCAATCACACAGAGCAAGTCCAAGGCAATGAGTGGGGGACTAGGGCCGGAAGGCCTGCCCAACTGCTCATGAGGCCACGGGCACCTCAGTGTCAATAGGTACACTAAAGATCACAGGAGCCAGGGCTCTAGCGTCCTGAGCCAAAAAACTGGACTTCCTCACAAACCCCAGTAGACGTCCTGGCCATCCAAGAGAGCCACTGTCTACAGGGGGAAGAGGGATCCTGAGCGGCTAGGGTCTCACCGTCCCAGTTGATATGGACGTCCCACTGCTGGGTGGTCATCCATAATAATGACAAAAAATTAAAAATTCTCAAATCCTTATTGCACTTAGATGGCTGCATCCTAATTGCAAGGATCGCAAACCAAGAGGCCACACTGTTGATAGCCTGTATCTATGCACCATGCACTGCATCTGAGCGGAAACAATTCCTTGAATCCATCCTGACGCTCAACCTCCCGCCAGATACTATCATGTTGGGCGATTTCAACTGTTGGGATGATCTCACCATGGACTGATGGCCCAACCCCAGGGGATACAAACTGGGAAACTCCTAGCTTCGCGCGATGAAGGCATCCCTTAATCTGTATGACACCCTCCCCCCAGAGCTCCACTCCTCCCCTCACATGACCCACCTCAACATATGTGAGGGTATGCTCATCTCAATGAGCCGCATCAACCACATCCTCACACTAAAATCCTGTCACTCATTCATTACTAACTTCACCACAAAAAAGTTAATTTCTCCAACCATTGTCTAGTTTTGGTACAGTTCACGCAAACCAGGACTCTAACGCGGATGACGCCCTTAAAGAAGCTATACCTGGAGGATATAAAACTCCCCAAAATTTCTGAATGGGTCGATCACGAAGCTTTGATCTCAAAATTCACTACCTCGTTCACATCAGACCCCATGAAATCTTGGGAAAAATTCAAATATGAACTAATATACAAGAGCTGCCATATCACTTTATGCAAATACACTTTAGATACCGCCACAATCAGATGTACCCTGGCGGAACTCAACTACCTTGAAATAAACACCCTGAAAACTGGATACAGCCTGAACTGTGAGCGCAAATGGGCGGCAATCTCCGCACACCTCAACGCCCTCATCCACAAACAATAACACAGAACTAAAGTATTGTGGAAAGGTAAGCACATAAGAGAAGGAGAGACCTGCTCGGCGTTCTTCTTCCACCAATATCACTCCTGGTGAAACCTGCCTCAATGCACACAGGTCTGCAAAGCTGACAGAGCTGTGGTAACTGACCCAATGGAGGTCAAGGAGGAAATCCACCGCTATTACACCAAACTTTACCGCGACACCCCACCTGACACCCAAAAAATAAAAAAGCTCCACCAGAATACAGAGGGCACCGCCAGACTATAGTCTCCTAAACCTACTAATGCAGGAGGAGCTCTGGAATACAGTCCGCGGTGCACCACATAGGAAATGCCCAGGCCCTGATGGGATACCCTTCAAATTTTACAAAACATACTTTAAAAAGATCGCCCCCCTCCTCCTAGCGTCTATGAACCAGTGCTTGCTGATACCCATCTCCTCTCAGGAGGCCAGGAATCCTATGACATTACCCTATTCAAAAAGGGCGACAGACTGGAACTGGACAACTGGCGCTTGATAGCACTCTCTAATACTGACACTAAACTACTCACAAAAAATCTAGCCACCATACTGGGAGCACTAGCCTCAAAAGATCTATCCCCCAACCAATTTGGTTTTACACCAGGGCGCTCCATCTGGTCTAACATACACTCCATCACCAATGTATGCCAATCCAAAGCGATGGGTGCCCTGGTATTCCTTGACCAGGAGAAGGTGTACGACCGCGTTAGCTGGCCATACCTAAAAGAGTGCCTACATGCTTTGAATCTCCCACCCAGGTTAATCAACTGGGCAATGCTCCTCACGGAATCCACATCAATGGCGGCATGCGGCCCTAGTTTCCTGACTGACCAGATCGCGCTGTGCAGAGGGCTCAAGCAAGAGGACCCTCTCAGCCTGCTACTGTACAACTTCAGCTTTGGCCCACTTCTCCATGTCACCAACTCACGCCTCAGGGGCATAACTGCACCAGGCCGGCCCCCTGTCAAGATACTAGTCTTTGTGGACGACTTGTTAACAGGTATAGCTGACAACAGCTACTCCAGACAGCTGGAGCGCACCATAGAGGAATACTCCACAGTGAGCAGCGCATCACTTAATAAATGGAAAACTCAAAATGTCCTCCTTGGCAAGTACACCACCAACTGGACCACATCCCCACCACACACGACCCAAGATGCAAAATCTCGCTTGCTCTACCCTTTGCGTTACCCCCACCACCAACCCTGTCTGCCACCTTGGGATATGGTTGGAAACATGGGGGTATGCAAGTGAGATGATCGAAAATAACCTTCTACAACAGATATCCAACAGAATCGTCTCCCCCAAGGGTAAATCCCCCATGTTAACAGGGTGAGTGGCAGTTGCCAACTCGCTCATCCTCAAAATGCTGTGGTTCCCCATACATTCAATCCCCTTCTCCCCCACATTTATAATTTTGATCCGTGCGCTCATCCAGGGTTAGCTGTGGCCTGGATCCCGCCCATCGGTCTGGGTTGAGACGCTGTATGGCCCATGCTTTAGCGGGGGCATGGGACTGATAGATTTTGAGCACCACGCCAACCGCATCCTGGGCACCTGGATAAAGGAAGTGCTAACCCTGGACCCCCCACAACAGCACTGGTCCATAGCAGTGAGGGCCAACTTCATGCAGGCACTCAAAATACCCAACCCGCACCACCCTTCCAGCTTACTAATGTACCTCGCTAAATGCCCAAACGCAATGGGCCTGCACAGAACCCACCCTCACTTTAAGCGCCTCCAATGGAACCATCTCCCAAATGGGGTGGACCGTCGCTACCACTGGTACAGTGCAGGGAAGGGGATGTTCCAGACCCCACTTTGCGTTGCAAAAGCCAGAAGACTATCCCCCACAGAGATATACTCACATTGACCCCATCCATCTCCAGAGTTGACTACATAGACACTTTGGATATACCCTACGACCTATCTACACAAAAGGCAATATGGAGGATGACGCACCATCCACTCCTCCAGCTGAGGGTAAGGGCCATCACCTAGTGCTGCTTAATAAGAACCTACAGAACGGCAGACCGCTCCCACTCACTCCATGCAACCTGCGCAGTATGCGGAGGAGAGGGCTCCCTACATCACTGCCTAAAAACCTGCCCCCCATCCAAAGCCATATGGCGAGAAGTCGCACGCCTGCTCAAGGTCCAAGACAGCCAGGTTTTCTCTATCTCAAAGAGCCTCATTGCAATCCAGCTTTCATCCCCAATCCCATCCACCCTGCGCACCCTATTGATACCCATTGCAATGTGGACAATCCTAACTATTGCCTTAAATGCGTTCAAGGGCATGGTCCCTACCATCCATGAGGCTGTCAATAGGTTCACGTCCACTTACTGGAGCATTTCCAAGCCTGGCTCTATGGTCATATGAGACCAAGACAGCGAAGACTTAAAAACTCATGGTTCCCGCTCTGGTTCCTTCACACGGACCCCTTCCTTCACACCTGCTCTATAGTGGGGGCAACCCCTCTGGAATAGAGCACCATTCCCCCCACACATGGTGGTCCCAGCCAACAACAGGGGTAACCTGTGTACCCTGAGGGTGCCCAAACATATCTAGTCATTGCTTTTCTTTCCTCCCCCACCATTTCCACACACATATTGGTAGTGCCCATCCCTTGGTCAGCTTGCCTTGGTTAAATAAAATAGTAATAAATAAAATACTTTGACCAATAACTAAAAAAGAGAGACAAAATTTAATAGTAGGGGTTTTATATAAGTACATTAACAAGCACCTTGTAGTATCAAGTACTGGCAAAGGCTCATGGAGCTTGCTCTTATAAATCAAATAATAAGATATATTTTTTAGTTTCCCAAAAGTTCTCCCTCTCCTTTTCAATCCTCAGATATCATCATTCTACCAGCGTTCTCATTTGTGCTTCTCTAGTTATCAATCAGCCCTCCAAAACTGTAGACTAAATTGATGACATCCAAATTAGTCTAATTAACTAAAAGAAAAAGATCATTAGTTTTATTCTCAAAAAGTGTTAATCTTCCAAACTTACTTGAATTATGGCCAGATGTACTATAAATAATAATAATGATACTATTACTTGTGTTTTACATTGGCGGGATGATTAGAAATAATTCCTATGAATGTAATGAGAAGCAAAAAAAGTACTAAATTTACAGCATTGGAAGCCAAAGATTAAATAATGATGGATTGTGCCAGTGGGGTTTCAGGAATCCGCCGAGTAGTAATGTATTATTCAGGCTACCACTTATAAAAACTGGGGTAATGGGGCGTACAACTGTTAGATTTTGATATCTAACAAAAAATAACCTATCATTAAAACCATCAATTCTATTAGATTACTCCAATTGATGGATCTCTTGATCCATCCTAATTTATTTGCAGAATCTGTTAAACCAGATTAACCTCAAGATCAGCTTAATTGCTCAAACATCCCAATTATCATAGCTAATAATAGCTATTATATAATTTAATGGCAGATTATGGGTTCCACTTTGGTGAATCAAGTGGGTTTACAGTTAAACTAAAGTGCATTATAATACATAATGCAATTATGATTAATATATAATGTTCATAATGTATGTACTTCTTAATTTTCAATATAATACTTGCACATGGATGGCCAGTTAAAGAAGTACTAGTACTATCAAAAGGTCTGACAATGTACTTATTAAAAGTGCTTCATTATTTGAATTTCATATTATTTTTTCCCCAATTTATTGTATTTTGTCAGCTTTATGAGGAAACATAATCAGGATGGTTGAATAGTATATACGATTTTGAGGTGCTATTATGCCTACAATTCCTTTAATTATAAAGATCAAAGTGCCATCAATTGGTTTGAAACAAATGTAATTAAGCAAATTCAAGGGCCAAAATAACTTGGGGAAATTAATAACCACTGTCATAATCTATAGAGGACTGTCATGGTTTTAATGAATTCATCTAATAGATGAGTATGGCAAGAAAATTCCCCAAAGTATAAAATACTGGCGCTTGGAATTGAAATAAAATCATAACCTTTCCAACTTAAATCAGATTATCTTATGTGATCTTCAATTAACACTATCTTATATTAAGAAATGTAGAGAAGTGTTAAGGAAGCTTGTCAATATTTCTTTTATTAGTAGAGTTCCCGATTAGATAGGGAAAAAAATACCTAGAAGTGACCAGAAGTTTTTATTTAATTTTGAAAAAGCTTTGTTATCCTCAGAACGGTTAGGAAATACTGTATGGCACAAAAAAGAATTGAGGATAAATTAGCCAAAACTTTCTAAACTATTAAAGCAGGAGTATATCTAATAAGAGAGTAAATCTGCAAAAATAACTATTAGTACTCACAAAAAACTGCAGTACACAACTTAATATGAACAACCAATCTAAATACCAGGAAGAAGCTTCCAGAAGATTTGTGATAATGATATGAAAACCGGTGATCAAGAAGTCACTGAGCACTTTAGACTGCTCACCAAAACACTAATGATAGTACTTTGTACTCCTTAGATCTCATCATGGAAGGAGCAGGGCATTTAGAGTTAACATGCCCTAATGTTTACCTCAGAAAGTGTAAAGGTGATGATGGAGACCCTCTTTCAGTGATACAGAATTTTTAAATCTCAGGTGGACCTATCTTTTGGTCTGTTTTATTACCTGAAGGATTATGCCTTTAAGATGGAGATGTACATGCAATACTGAGAGGCAACAATGGCAACTTTGGACAGACGCCTTACTAGTGCACAAGCAACCGAAGAGTTTTTATCAAGTTTTGTACAGCTATCCATTAAGCATACTCAGAGGATTCTGGATTAGCAGATATAGAGCTTATGGAGATATACAGAGTTTAAGAGGAAGAGCAATCTTTCTGATCTAACCTACTGGATGAGTTAAATTTTAGCTTCACCAAAGTCAAAAAGGCCACCTTCACCAATACAGAGAATGTCAACGATTCTCATAGAAGACTGAATAGTTTGGAGTAACATCTCAATATTATAGTTCCTAGAATCGCAGCTGAAGTTCTCAATCGTCATGTAATGACCAAAGATTCGATACAAAATATCTATAAATGCTTCCATAAATGGGAAATTCAATTCCTTTATTTTGTCTTCTCAGAATGAAGGCTTAACCAAAGATACCACCTCTGATCACAGAAGTCATCCTTACTTAATTAGCAATGCACATTCATTCCAATATTTATGCCTGAACAGAGCTGAGAATACTACAAATGAACATTGAGGATCTTGTTTTAAAGCCATCAGGGCTGAATTATGAGGAGAATTTCGCTCAAATCCATGATGAATTCTCAAGGCTTAGGTCAACAGTGTCATCTTTGCAAACCAAGTATGTTGAGATCATTAAAGAGAAGCAAGAGCTAAACCAAGCTATCTTAGGCTAATGACCGAGTTGCTGATCTGGCCAAAGATGACAAGCATATTTTGGCTTTTAAAATCGCATACAAAAAGGAGCGTGAGAGCCTTAAAAAGAGAATGATATCCTCAAGTGGAAAGGCTACAATTATTCAACCAATCCTCAAGGGGAGACTAGTATAATTTCTATTTTTTGGGCAGAAGACGACTAGGAAAACTATTCAAGGCCCATATTCAGGAATCCAAATCTAGCAGTTTGTAATTTTCACAAAGCAGAGTGATTGAGTATTGTGACAGGTACTGAAATTGATATTTTAGACGCTCGTTTTATGCCCAAAGTTCTGGCTTCTATTCTATATCTGGATAGAATCATACCTAATGTGGCTAATTTTAATGGAGTTTTTCAAAGATGTTCAAACTCTAGATGAAGTGTGACCCTCTGGCTAAATCTGGTCATGATGACTTCAAGCATTTAGACTTGCCAAAGTTTGACAAAGATGTGAATGTACATTAATTTCTAATATTGTTTGAAAAAGCCATCTGAGGAGGATCTTATCACGCAAAGTTGAGAACTCTTATTAATTGCCTAGACTCACACAGTGTAGACCTTGTTATGCCCTATATGGGGGAAGATTGGTCCTATTCAGATAAAAAACCAAGGTAATAAAGCAAATAAGAGGGCCCAATTAGCTATTGGCCCAAAAACCAAGGCTTCTCAACATCAAATTCCAGAATCAGTAAGTCCATCAGAGACTTCAAGGATAGGCTCTAACATGAGGCTCAAGTCCTACTCAGGTCAAATGCTATAGACAAATTTGATGCATAAATTGCTATAGAGCATGCTGTTAATCCATGCCATGACTTGCAGCGTGTTATGCCTCCAGCTTTCATTGACCATGAGAGCCTTAGAAATCGCGGACTATTTGAAAAAGTGTGCAAATAGCTTTGACGCCTCTATTAAGCCCAGAGATCAGTCAAAATTCCAGATTTTGAGGCCAAAGAATACCAATTTAAACGATCAAGGAAATAATAATTGGTCCATAAAATACTGAACAGCAACCAGGGCAATTACATGTCATAATTGTGGCCAAAATGGACACTTTGCTAGTCAGTGCTACATATGGGCAGATAATGACCTGGTGTGAATGCGGCTCTAAGGTTAATAATGAAGAAAAGGCGGGAAAAGTGCTGGTGGAGTAGAGGCGGAACGCTCTACCTCTACCAATGCCCTAAGCCAAATTCTACTCGACCCAGGTAAGCTTTTATGGCCAATGAGTTGGCTGAAGATAGCCTGCGTCACATCTTAGTTGAAAATGTCTTTATAGCAACCATCCAAGATAAAGCAAAAGATTCAAAGCAGCTAGAAGCCACTAAAGAAGCTCAGGCCAAAGTTTTAAAACCCTATGCCAAAAAGGCCATTAACCGAGGTTTAATTGCCATACTAAATGATCCACCAAAATTTCTCTTTCTACATTATGTGCAAGTGGCCAATCCAATGAAGACTTTAGCAGAAATTTTCTAAAGATCTTCTCAAGTCTGAAGTAACACCTGGAACTGAACAACCACCCCAATATTCACTTAATAAAAGATTCTGATACCTACTCTGAATGTACATAATTGAATAGCGGTGAATTATTTCAGGTATGGGCCATCATTTTGATAGTGGGGCACCTATTAACATTGATAGCACCAAACCAGTCAAGAAGCTTTATATCACCTTACGTTGCCCACTGCCAAGATTATGACACAGCTCGATCCCATACCACTAAGTCGCTTGGGGCTTACAGCACGCTACCTATGCATTTCAGGTCTAATGTAGTGATGGCAACAGCCATAGTATTGCCAATATGGGCTAAGACATCATAATAAGGACCAATTACTTAAAAAGATTTAGTGTTGCACAAATCACAAAGAGGATACGCTAACCTTCTTGTGACAGAGTATCCCGCTATACTATAACAAAAGCAGGAAGGCTGAAATGGAAAAGACAAATCTATTCTTCCACCTGGCCAACTTTGTGGTATATTCCTGAATGAGTATACAAAGTCTTTCTCAAAAATAAAGACCCTACTTTGGGGATTCAGCTACGATGACCAAAATTACACAAGATTAAAAATCATTATCTCGGTCTAATGAGATTGTAAAATCCCCATCAGAGATATCCAAATCTCAGATAGACCAATGACTAACCCTTCAGAGTTATCAGCCTCCTTTGAAGGATGATGCTAAGATATCCAATGAGGCAAAACATCACACAAGAAGGTCAGACTTATCTAATAAGAACCTCATCAGATCTGACCATCACAAGTAAGGCAATTCATAAGCAATAATGGATCATCTAATAGGAAAGATCTTACCTCAGTTACAGCCCTGAAACTCCTCATGAAGAACTACTAAATCCATCCCTATAAATATCCCTCATTTCTAACTAATAAAGTACCTCCATTTTTGTCTTGCATAGCTCAATTTTGGTCTATTCATACAGTATTCTTTATTTCTGATTGGAAATTATTATAGCAACGGAACTAATAACTTCATTGCAATTGTGTCTATCTTCTCTAGAGCCTTGGAACTAATAATTTAATAGCCTTCATAGCATCTGCTTATCATAATTTCTATTAAAATTCCAATACTGGTGTCCCTGCCAGGTCTGCTTCCAAGACTAACTGGTGCAAACATGCTTTCACGACGATGAATATGTCTAGCGAAGAAAGCCCCTCTTCCAAGGAATCAATAAAGTATCACCCAATGGGTGACACTCCAATAGGCAGGGGATGCCTTCCAATAATATTAATAATCTTCAATTTAGAGCTTCTATGGACTTAGCCATTGAGGGTCTGACCAAAGTAATTATCAAATTCAAGCTGCAGACGTAGAAGAAACGGTAAAAGGCTTGATAAGGGGGGTATCCAGCCTGGTTCCCGTCTAAATTGAGACTGAGCGTCTATAGTTGCTGAAAATATGATGATCTTATACAACAGAGCAGTGTTACAACATACTGAAGCTGGTATTGCTAGAACTGAGCAGTACCTCCAGCATTACGTGCATCCCACTAATCATCACGTTCTCCATATTTTGGGCTGCATCATCTCGAGATCCAACGCCAGTTGACCCTGGCACAACAATTTCATTCTCATTTATCCTTGTTTTATAAGACGGATTCAAACTTTGGTCAGGATAATTGGGAAGCCATACTCAATAACTGAAGGGAAACCAACGATCTATATAACCATTTGGTGAGAATTAGTAATGGAGTTGTGGGGTACATCGGCCAAGAAGTATCTCAAAAAGTTAATGATGTCGCTAATCCTATTCACCACCAAATCCCTATACTTGAGGTTGAGACTACAAAACAACTGGGAAAATTGCAGGCCCAACATAAGGAGCGCCTTGCTGAGCTTGCTGGACTACTCCAACGACTTGTCAAATTGTGAATACTATCAGATTAGGTAGACCAAGCCCTGCTGGTCCTCCTGGACCTCCGTGACCACCTAGTTCTCCTTCAGTAACCCTGAGACCTCCTGGTGAACGAGGTCCTTAAGGCCCTGTGGGTGTCATGGAAACGGCAGAAGAAGTTTAGACCGGCCTGCCAAGTTGGGATGCGTGAACACCCAAAAAGCAAGCCAAAATGCCAGAGGCATTGCCGACCATATGACTTGATATGGAGCTGGGATTTGTGATACCACGAAGTGGTGCAACAACAGAGTAAGGAGTATCCCAACGACAAACCACACTGAACCCATTTCCAACTCAGTGGTTTTAACTTCATGAGGTGGGATTACTGGGATAGTTTTGATGAGATTCTTGGCTTGAGAGGCCAACTCATTGGGGGCAATAAGGAGATGGATTCTTTCTTTCCATTGTTGTACATAGGGCCATAAGATCCCCATGTATTCTTTTCAGAAATTCATAAGAGCGGGGTTGTAAAACCAAAAGTGTCAGACTTGCTGGGCCCAATTGGCAATAGAGGGAGCCATGGTGACCAAAAGAATTGGTAAAATCCACCAGGAGTGTGAGGTGATGAACCACCAGGGAAATTCCATCTGGGATGTGGTTGGAACAGAAAATAATAAGAATTGTTTTTTAGGAAAAAATTTATTTGGAAAGGAAAGCAAGAAAAGTGACCAACAAGTTTCTCAGTGCCATGCAACTGATTAAATAGTGGTCAATTGGGTAGTGACAGGATGGGGTCAGGACCCACAAATAAAACCTAACTGGCGAATTGTTCAGGAATGGGCGGGTTTATTCTTTAGAACTGACATTGCAAACTTTGGCGGCGGGCTGCGTCTCTGTCAGTTTGACCTCAAACATCTGAACCAGGGCTTGACTACATTTCTGACGGTTAGCATGATAACATTTGGCCTGATGGGCAACAGGAATCCCCCAAGGCCATCCCATATAGGGATGGGTCCATTTGGTTGGAAATAAGTTTAAGACAGCCAACCCGCCCAGGCTCGGTCATTTAACCGTTCATTCAGTCAACAGCAGCACATTGGGCGCAACGCCTGAATTACTATCCGAGGGCTTCAAACCCTCATCGATGGCACCCGATATTTGTTCAACTGGTTTAGTGATTGAATTGGAACTGTCAGGTGATCCAGCTGATATATCATTCTTCATGCTTTTACAGCCATTTGAATTTTGGGCATCAGCCAGATTGCTGACTGAATTAGATATGACCAATTTCAATTCAGTAATCTTGGCACAGATTTCACTAATTCCCTGCAACAGTTCTGCTGAGGTAAGTGTGGGTATCGGGGGTGGGATCCAAAGTGGAAGAGCTGTTACCCATCGTTCATCTACTAAGTGAGCAAGATCGCCCTGAGTGATGAGAGGTACTGCCATCCTCTTCAGTGTCTTTTTATTTGGGAATGGGAAGATGACCTGATTGAGGGCCAAAGGACGTTCCCTGAGACTTACATTACCCTTTCCTTTTTCCAATGGAATGGTGCCCCCACCCGGAAACTACACCAGAGCCACATTCTTGTGTGCTTTAGGTAGCTTGATAGCCATAATTGTCGCGATTTTCTGAGGAGGGCGGGGAGCCTCAGGGTGGGATGCGTGGAAGGCTTTGACCAGGGCCATGCAATTTTCACAATCATGCACCTTGACCCAACTATTTTTGTAGGCCAGATATTCTTTCCAGGCCACGAGGTATTGGACTGAACGTCACAACTTGCGAGATGCCAAGATAGCCTTTACCTCAGCTCCTTCCTCATTATTGATGACGATTGGTTCTGGATCCATGGGCATTACACCCTTGAAGGGCGACAATTGGGAAACATGGAAAAGTGGGTGCTGCTTCCAATGCGCAGTAAGCTTCAGGCGAAATGCCCCATTACTAATACTTTCTCCACTAAGTGAGGACCCAAACGCTTACTGGCAAACTTGCAGGAAGGGGTTTGAATTCACAAATGGCGAGTATCAAGCATGATGTAGGAACCCACCGTAAAGTCATGACCTGGAAGGCGCTTATGGTCTGTGAATTGCTTATAGTCATTGATGGCTTTGGTGAGGTGTTTCCTGCACTAAGGCTTGAGTTGATCAAATTGGGGTAACATGATCTGCGGCAGCTTGAACCTCAGGTCACAAGCATGCCCTGACTGAAAATTGATGAGTTATAACCCAACGTTGCATCATGGTAAAAACCCCGTGGATATGTGGATCCCGTTATTGTATGCAAATTAAGTGAGAGGCAAGTCACCGGCCCAAGTATCCTGCGCTGCTGTAGCATAGCAACGCAGGTACTGTTCGAGTACTTGGTTAACCCGCTCAGTCTGACTGTCAGACTGGGGGTGATATGCCGTGGATCAACAGGGGGTTATCTTCAAGATCTATAGGAGTTCACTCCAAAAGTGTGCGGCAAACTGAGTACCCCAGTTACTAACAATTTCCTGGGGAAGACCAAACATTGAAAACACATGTTGTACAAAAAGATGGGCAGTTTCTTCTGACGTAATCGTGGAAGTGCAAGGGATAAAAAAGGTAAAATTTTTTGTAAAGTGATCCACCACTACCATCACCACTGTGAACCCATTAGAACAGGGGTGACTGACAATAAAATCTATGGACACCAAGGTCCATGGATCTTCCGCCTGCTGTAAAGGGTGTAGGAGGCCATTCTTACTGGAGCGATCTGACTTGGCCCTAGTGCGAGTAACACAATTGGTGATACAAGCTGGGACCTCTTTACTCAGTCCTGCCCAATTGAAGATTCGCTTGATCAGATAATGCATTTCTTGTTACCAGGATGTCCAACCATGGGGGATCATGGTGTGCATGGAATACTTTTAGGCGGAAGGAGGGGGAACCCAAACACAAGAATGGAAGTAAATGAGTCCCTCTTCTAAGGAGTATAGGGAGTGTTTGGGACTTGAGTGATCCAACTGCTCAACCAACTCCACGCCCTCAGGACAGGCCGTTTGACCGGCTAACACCTGGGCCATTAACGGATCATTGGGAGACAACGTGTCGGAGGAAACAATGGAGGGAATGATTGACAGAATCTGAGTGGCAGGGATCACAGTAACGAGATCCACTTCCTCAGGTTCTAAGGGACAGTGAGCAGGTTTACGGCTTAGGAAATTGGGAAGGACATTGAGCGCACCTTTGACAAATTCATATTTGAAGTTGAATCTGCACAGGTCCCAATAGGTTTCTGCCTGATGGTGCGCCAATTTTTGGGGTTTGCGGAATTACAAGAGATCCTGGTGATCCGTGCAAACCGTTAGCTCATGATGAGCACCTTATAACAGGTATCACCAATGAGTTAAAGCCCATGCAACAGCAGTCAGTTCCTTGTCGTAAATGGCCCAAGGCTGCTCCATAGTAGTGAATTTTCAGTAAAAATAAGTGACCAGATGTTCAAGTCCATCATGGTCCTGAAGCAGCACCGCGCCCACTGCTACCAATGAAGCATCACATGCAACAATATACGGTTTGGTGGGATCAGCGTGTTTCAAAATGGGAGGAGACATGAACACCTCCTTGATTGATTCAAATGCCTGCTGGCATTCAGGGGTCCAACAAAATGGTACGTTTTTTCCAGTGAGGGGATGGAGCGGAGTGGCCAACTGGGAAAGTGTGGGGGAAATTTTTTTTAAAAAATGATAGTTCCCAAGAAACTCCGAAGTTGCTTCTGTGTAGTTGGAGTTGGCCATTCTCGGATCACATCTAATTTGTTGGGAGGGATAGCAACACCTTCTTTGAGAACCAGGTTTCTGAGAAATGTGACCTCTTCCTTATAAAACTCGCACTTGAAAGCTTTTAGGAACAGCCCTGCTTTATGCAAAGCGGCCACCCCCGCTTCCAAGTCAATAGCATTTTGTTTGGGAGTTGTGGAATGAACTAGGATATCATCAATGTATGCAATAGCACAAGAGAACCGGAGATCCCCTAACGCGTTGTCAATCAGTTGTTGAAACATAGCGGGCGCATTTTTCAACCCAAATGGTATTACGTGAAATTGAAAAATGCCTCACCTCGTTCAGATGGCGGTCAACCATTCCTGTCCTTCCATCACTTGAATTTGGTTGAAAGCGTTCACCAGATCCAGTTTCAAAAACACACGGGATTTGGCAATTGCCTGACTGATTGTCTGCTCTAAAGTCAATGGGTAGGGATCTGTAACTGTTTTTTTGTTCAAGTGACCATAATCCATGCAAGGACGGAGCGATCCATCTGATTTTCTTGAAAAGACAATAGGGGAGGCGACGAATGAGGTTTCTTTTGAACAACCAATCTTTTTTTAACATATCATCCGCCCAGGTATTGACTGCAACCTCTTCCTCCGCTGTATGAGGATATAACGGGCAGTTGATGTTCACCAACTCCATGGTTGTCCAACATCCACAATCATACCTAGTATGTTCTGGAAGAAGATACGCTTTTTCCATGTTGAAGATTCTCCAATATTACATTAAACTTTTAAGAAAATTGGCCGGAATGCCCGCAGAAGTAACTACGGTAGTGATAGAGCTGGTCCCTTGTATTTTTTTTGAGGGTGTTGATCAAAGGGAACTCTCCCATTGAATTATCATTGGTAAATGACAACATATTAGACTCTAAATGAATCTTCACATGTTGTCGACGCCACCATCCCACACCCAAGATCACCTGGAGTACCAAGTTTGGCATGGCCAAAAAATGATTGCAGAAGTTATATTGGTGGATTGAGAAGTGTATCAGCCGGCGAATGACATATGAAGACTGGTAAGCAGATGAGGCCACCATTACTGAGGAGCCCACATCCATTTCCAGTTTTAATTGCTGTGCCAACTCAACACTCATGAAGTTCCCTGCTGCTCTGGTATCTACCAGAGCTTCAAAGGAGACATGATGGAGACTGATACTGATTTTCATAGGGACAAGGAAATAAGCGGAATTCTGTTTATTGGGAGATTCGTCCAACTCATGGATGACTGAAGAAATAACGGGTATGTCAGGACCAGGATCAGGGTTCTTAGCTGGGGAAAAATTTGGAAGTATGAGTGCGGGGGAAATCATTTCCTCTGTCTGGGCTTAAACAGAATCATTAATAGTTATCTCTGGAAATGCCAACTTGGGCTCGGGGGTTATGTCAAGGTTGGGACCCACTTCAACTGCTATTCTGGTGTTAGGCGCATCATCTATGTCTTTGTTAGGAAATCCTATCATAAAGTTCCCCTTCTGATATGGGGAAACATGGCGAGGTAACACTTTGATAGTAGGTGCAGTGGCACATATTTGATCTACTGATTCCTGGATGGTAGACCAGACCACGTGATGAGCGGAAACTGAATCCAAGCTCGCTCTAAAGACTGCCTGAAGCATATTAATAGATAGGCCTGATGCAGGAGCCAGCTCACGAAAGGTAGAAATCAGAGAAGCCAAACTAGCGGGCTTCAACCATGGTTAGAAGCAGTCTGAATAAGTGGTCTGATTGGGACACAAGGGGTTTTAAAGCGGATGATACAACAGCCATCAGGGGATTGGAGTCTCCTTCTTGTGAGGAAGAACGCAAAAGACTTCTCACCCAACGGCGGGCATCTCCATCCACGACGTCTAACAATGCAAGACCTTGTTGAGCATGAGATATCGCAGAAGCAATATTGAGTGTGATTGTTGTCCACATTTGTACTTTGGTGAGAGCATCGAGAACCTGACTGGTGATCTCTTGGGAGGGGATACTTGATCCTTTTCCAGGGCTGGAGGAAGTAAGAGAAGATGCAGTCTGCACATCTTGGGTGGCTTGAAGAAGGTTTCCCAAAATAGAGCGGATGCTTCTCC
This sequence comes from Massospora cicadina, assembly GCA_022478985.1. Taxonomy (NCBI): domain Eukaryota; kingdom Fungi; phylum Entomophthoromycota; class Entomophthoromycetes; order Entomophthorales; family Entomophthoraceae; genus Massospora; species Massospora cicadina. The sequence continues at coordinate 107,946 of JAKSZP010004059.1, read as the reverse complement.
CAAAGTCAGAAAGTGACCAAACAAACAACAAACAACACACAACTGATTGTACGTTCATCTGGTAGAGGGTAACCACTGCGGCGCCCAATTCAAAAACCAAGTAGGAAGTGGCTGGAAGTAATGGTTGGTAGATTATGTCATGGAAACAGCAGAAGAAGTTTAGACCGGCCTGCCAGTCAGGATGCGTGAACACCCAAAAAGCAATTTAGAATGCCAGAGGCATTGCTGACCATATGACTTGATATGGAGCCAGGAAATGTGATACCATGAAGTGGTAGTGCAACAACAGGTTAAGGAGTATCCCAAAGACAAACCACACTGAACCCATTTCCAACTCAGTGGTTTTAACTGCATGAGGTGAGATTACTGGGATAGTTTCAACAAGATTCTTGGCCTGAGAGGCCAACTCATTGGGGGCAATAGGGAGATGAATTCTTTCTTTCCATTGTTGTACATAGGGCCATAAGATCCCCATGTATTGTTGTCAGAAATTCATAAGAGCGGGGTTGTAAAACAAAAAGTGTCAGACTTGCTGGGCCCAATTGGCAATAGAGGGAGCCATGGTGACCAAAAGAATTGGTAAAATCCACCAGGAGTGTGGGGTGATGGACCACCAGGGAAATTCCATCTGGGATGCGGTTGGAACAGAAAATAATAAGAATTGTTTTTAGGAAAAAATTTATTTGGAAAGGAAAGCAAGAAAAGTGACCAACAAGTTTCTCAGTGCCATGCAACTGATTAAATAGTGGTCAATTGGGTAGTGATAGGATGGGGTTGGGACCCACAAATTTGACCTAACTGGCAAATTTTTTGGGAATAAGTGGGTTTATTCTTTGGTAACTGACATCACAAAATTTGGTGGCGGGCTGAGTCTCTTTCAGTTCGACCTCAAATGTCCTAACCAGGGCTAACTACATTTCCAACAGTTAACATGATAACATTTGGCCTGACGGGCGACAGGAATCCCCCAAGGTCATCCCATATAGGGATGGGTCCATTTGGTTGGAAACAGGTTCAGGATGGCTAACCTGCCCGCGCTTGGTCGTTTAACCGTTCATTCAGTCAACAGCAGCACATTGGGCGCAACGCCTGAATTACTATCCGAGGGCTTCAAACCCTCATTGATGGCACCCAATATATGTCAACTGGTTTAATGATTGAATTGGAACTGTCAGATGATCCAGCTGATATATCATTCTTCATGCTTTTACAGCCATTTGAATTTTGGGCATCAGCTAGATTGCTGACTGAATTAGATATGACCAATTTCAATTCAGTAATCTTGGCACATATTTCACTAATTTCCTGCAACAGTTCTGCCGGGGTAAGTGTGGGTATTGGGGGTGGGATCCAAAGTGGAAGAGCTGTTACCCATCGCTCATCTACTATGTGAGCGAGATCGCCCTGAGTGATGATAAGTACTGCCATCCTCTTCAGTGTCTTTTTATTTGGGAATGAGAAGATGACCCAATCAAGGGCCAAAGGACGTTCCCCAAGACTTACAGTGGGTCCTCAAGGCCACCACGGCCTGCAGGTCGAGATGGGTTGCAAGGACCCCCTGGACCTCCTGGACCCCCTGGCTCCTCCCTTCCAATGCATGATAAAAAACCTTTGAGTCTACTATTTTCAAGAGTACAGGCATTAGAAACCCAAATCTGAGCGATAGCTAAAAGGGTGTTTCTTATCCTTAGAAGGCCTTCCAAATGACCCAAATTACTCTTTAACCAACTTATTGGATGGCGTGGATAATGCCCATCGTCTATGCAATGCAAAAAAACTACACTTGAAACCCAGTTTGCAATGTTAAACTCTTCCATTGAACAGTTAACTGCTAAATGTGGAGTGCTCGAGAACAAGCAGGAAGAGACTATCACTGAGATTTCTGACTTAAATCAACCGCCTGCAAACGATCATCTTGCTCAATGTGTTCAATATTTACAGGAGGACCTCAATCATTTAAGGCAACAAGTTGACCAAAATCCCACTCAAGCTCATATCCCAGAGTCTGAACCCTCCAAAGCTGAACTATTCATGGTATCAGGTGTTCAGGTTTTGAGTAATGAAACCACTACTTTTGAACCTACCTTTAAGGATAATTTGATCTGGGTGAAGGTAGCATCCTTTCGCTTTTATTTGTCTATGAGTGAGCAATGGATGGGGTGACGGATCAGCAGAAAGTACGGCATATCAACTCTTGTCTAAGCTAATTCGTTTAAGAAATCATGGTTCCTCATCTTAAAGTTTAATAATATGTGGGTTCAAGTGAAGACCGCCCTTATTAAGGAATTTGGGAGTGATCAAATCTTATTTAACCAAAATCAAGCCTTTATGAGTATCCAAATCAAGAGAGGAGAGTCAATCCAAGATTTTGCTAAGAGATTCTATAATGGGGCCCAAATTCTTGCTACTTATGATCATATTACTGTAGATGATGCCATATCAGTTTTAATGAGTGCATTTGCTTCTCGCACTCAGTTGTTACAAAATTTAAATCACTTAAAAGAAATTCAAATTCATTCTTGACATCAAAGAAGCGCTCATGGAGATTCCTAATGATGTGGTACACCCGACCTCTTCTAATAACCCTTATTCTTATATCCATGTGATGCCGCCTAGACCCAAACCTAAAACGAATAAGGGTCCATGCAACTATTGTAGTCTTGTGGGCCATATGGAATCTCAAAATTGTAAAAACAAGCGGAAGATTCAAAAAGAGGAGTCAGCATAGGGCATGAGGCTCCCTGTGCTGACCTACCTCCTGTGCCTCATTCAAAATCTTTTAACAATCTTAAAGACTGTTACATGATATCCACTACTGGTGAATTTGACATCCCTGATGAATTAGTCAACAAAGATACTATATCTTCTCACGCTTCTGTTTTTTCTAATTCAATTTTATTGTTTAGTCCCTTGTATTTTCATTCCCAAACTTTGGCACTGATGTGCCCCAGGTAGATGTCATTGTGCATAAGGTGAAAGTTTTGGCTTTCATTGATACAGGATCGCCCATCAATGTGAACTCATCTAGACTTATAAAGAATTAAAGTTGCGCTGGACTTAAACTATTCTCAAAACTACAGAATTGTTGATCCTTCATACACTTAATATATAGGAGCTTATTCTTACCTTCCAATGCGCTTTGAAAAGTTGGTTGGTTCAGCCCCTGCAGAAGTGTTGGACAACAAATGCTATGACTTGCTCTTGGGAACCAAATTTCTCATTGATATTGATGCGATAATCAGTCTAAAGGGCGATTACCTTTTTTTAGTATGGTTCCAAGTACCTTTAATTGTACAAGATGTCCCCAATAGCAAAGGGAAACTCATATGACGCGTTTGCTTATTGGAATATACTACTTCTATCTCTCGTCCTAAGTACCAAATTTTGGGACTGAGGACTATAATTCCACCTCCATCAGCTTGTGCCTCTGAAGGGATTCCTTTATATTTTAACACTATAATTATCACTCTTGTCAGAATTTTAACCAGATGGAATCCTCCAATAATTAATCGTTATTTGGGATGAAATGGCCAATCCCAGCGGAATAGCTTATTGACTGAATTTCGTGTTATTTGATATGATTGCTGGTTAGTTGCTCCCCAATTTGTGTTGAGCCAAAATCAGCATTCCACTGAGTTTGGTATTAGGTTCAAGCGGGGCCAAAAGGTGGCCCCAAATTAGTATAATGATCACTGGTGAATAATAGCTGAAGATGATCCAATTAGTATCAGTCAGCAAATCAGTGTTTGATGCTAAACTGCCATTTATTGACCATTGTGGATTTCCGGTGGAAAGCTGATGTATTCGCTTCAATCATTCTTCTATTTGCTGACTATACTGATTATCCAAGGTCGGTGGACATGAGAATTATGAGTTTGAGGTGACTGAGGATGTTTCTGGTGCCTCATTTATTATAGTCATTATTACCTGAATAAAGCAATTCCTAATCAGTCAACTGAGATAAGTCAAAAGAGATTTCAGTGAGATGCCAAATATTCTGAGTCAAAATGAGTAGCCAAAGTTCTTTATGGCACATTATCAACTCGAAGGTCAAATCCAAATCTGATGTTTATTTAGTTTAATATTTTATATGACTCACCAGTGACTTAAGGATGAGGATGAGCTAAAACTAAACCTGACATTGGGAAGGATGGAGCGAGAGGGATGACGCCAGGTAAGAGAATAGTGTAGTAAAAGAAGAAGAAGAGTGTTTGGCTGGAAGAACCAGCAGAAGAGCTGATAGGTTGGTGGTGGGTGCAGTAGCCCTTTTTTAAATAGTATAAATACCTGGCACTTCCCTTTCATTAAATATTTCCCTTTGCCTAATCTACCTTTGTTTATAAGTTTATATTTTTTCGTTGGTTGGAGTTTAGGCTAGAGGATCCCCAAATGGCGCGGGTGAGATGCCAAGGGGTTAGCCAATGCTGCTGGCCCCGTCGCCTAAGGCAAAATGGCATGGTCTGACCTGTCTTCATACTGTTTAGCCTGCCAACTTGCAGAGCCCATAGTCTATTTTTCTGACACCTCCAAAAACTCAAATCATAATTGATACTGGAGTACAATTGTTTGTACCAGCTAATCATGTATTAGAGATCTCTGGTAACAGAAATGCCTCTCAGATGGAGTCATTAACCTACCATGGTATCCTTGATCCCGCTTATGATGGGTTGTTTTATTCTTACTAGCTAATCTCACCTCTTAATTTATGCAAATGAATCAAAATAACCCCATCGCTTATGTGAGGCCTACTCCTGTAAAAATATTATCTCTCTCTGGATGTGATTTATGTGATTTTGGGTTGGAAGATTCATTTATCATTGCTATAATTGATGTCAAATTTGGAGATGCACTCACTCCAGAACAACAGCATGAAGCTGAGGCTTTGATTGAAGAGTATGTGGATATTTGCTAAAGGTCCTGAGGATTTTAGGCTAATGAAAGAGGTGCAACATCAGGTGAAAACTGGGAATACTCCCCCTATTTGAGCTCGGCCTTATTGCAAATCTAGAGTCATGGAGGCTCAGGTCTCAGTGGAATTGAAACAACTCCTTGATGCGGGGCAACAAACTCCTTTTAAGAGTCCTTGGGCTTCTCCTCTACTACTCATCTGGAAAAAGTATGGGGGTCATAGAGTGGTTATGGACTATCGTCAGCTCAATGCTGTTACTCAAAAGGATTCTTATCCTCTACCTCACATTGATGGTTCATAAAGACTATTGTCTGGGTCACAATTCTTATTGGCTATGAATCTAGAGATTGGCTACCGGCAAATTGACCTGGCTCCAGAAGACCATTAAAAATATGCCTTAATCTCTAGTGAGGGGTTATTTGAGCCTACTCATATGCAGCAGGGGCTTTTTAATGCCCTTGCTACCTTTCAACGAGCCATGGATGGCTTATTTGGAGATCTAAAACTTTCTTATGTGTTTTGGTATATTTAGACGATGCTACTGTTTTCTCTTGCACTTTTAATGAGCATTTGGCTTATTTAAAGAAAGTATTTGGCTGGATGAATCGCACTTCACTTAAGTTAAACCCTACAAGTGTGCTTTTTCAAGACTTAGATGAAATTCTGAGGCCATAAAGTTAATCATGATGGGATTTTACTCTTATCTAATAAGACACAAGCTATTTTGGGCATGCCTGTTCCTAAAAGCTTGCACAATATTCAAATGTTTTTAGGATGGTTGTTATTACCAACAATTCATCCTCATTTTGCTGAGATTGTGGAGCCTTCAGTTTACTTATTTAACAATGAAGTCCCTTTCATATGGGAAGAATTGCAGCAGCAAGCTTTTGATATTTTTCGCCAAGCCTTAGTATTTGCACCAATCTTAGCCTATCCTGATTTTTTTCTAAACCTTTTATTTTATTTACCAATGCCAGTGATATTGCTATTGAGGCCATTCTGGCTCAGCATGATACCACCCTGGTTGATCATCCCATCGCATACTATAGTAAAACCTTTTCTAAGGCAGAACGCAATTATAGTGATACCAAGAGAGAATGTTTACCAGTCTTATCTGCCATCAAGCATTCTCGCCCTTACCTCTATGGCAAACATTTCACTATCATCACGGATCACGCTTCCTTGAAATGGTAACAACAAATGAAGGATCCTGATGGGCGCTTATGTAGATGGGCGTTAAAGCTCCAGAATTATGACTTTACAATTCAACATTGTGCTGAAGCTATAAATCAAAATGCTGATGGACTTTCTTGATTACATATAATAATGTTATTATCTGCTGAGGAGAATTGTATCTATGACCTGAATGGTAGACCTGAGCTCTGGTATTGTGAATCTAAGGATGTTATAGCGAAGCTACAATCCTTAAATGAAGATATTCAGTTTAAAGAAGGTTTCTTATACAAGAAGTTGGAACATAATAGTTTCTTTTTATTTAGCCCTCTGCGAGAGCTGATACTATTATGGAGGCTCATCTAATTGTAGGGCATGGAGCTGTCTTTAAGACCTTACAGTGGTTGAAAAATAATTGTTACTGGGATAACATGCTGGAATCTGTACACAATGTGTTGGACACTTGTCACACTTGCCAACAACAATGTCGTGAAAATCTGATGTACCAATACAAAATTGTGGGACCTTCAGAATCTTTTTCTACTATGAGTATCAATGTGGTGGGCCCTCTCCCTACTGCCACTTATGGACATCAATATAATATAATAGCTATTGAGCATTTTACTAAATGGATTGAAGCTATCTCTCTTTCCACAGTCACTGCTAAGGCTACTGCGTCCTTCCTTTTTAAACAAGTTTTCACCAGGCATGGTAGCCCAAAAGTTCTATTATCAGATAATGAGACCAACTTCATTTCTCAGGTGGTATCTGAGCTTAATAAGTTAATAGGTACTTATCAGTCATTTATGTACCTTTACAATCTTTCTACTAACGGTGAAGTCAAATGAGCAAATGGTATCCTTGTAGCCATTCTTTGAAAGATGGCCTCCAACGATTTATTAGATGGAATCTCTATTTAACTAGTCCGATGTTATCCTAAAGGGTTAGCTACCATCGCATAATTGAAATGTCTCCTTTTAGGGCTCTTTATTGTTGAAACCTATTCTAACCTCAAGTTTACATCCTATACTCGATGATGCTACCCCACAAAGTACTGATTTAGCTATGAGGAGACTAGCTGATAAATTGATTTTGAGTACAAGCTTTAGCCTCGAGTTCCTTTGCTGCTGCTACCTTAAAAGAGGGAACTAGAACCAGCGCTTATAGACCTACGTTACCTGAATATAAAGCTGGGAATATGTACCCTTCTATCATCATAGACTGGGAGGAAGGACTCACAATCTTGACACCTTATGAGCTGGTCCTTACTGTATCATTTATTGTCAAGGTATTGAATACTCCATTGCTGCTATTTATATTGGTACTGTTATTAATAATCTTCATAGCAGGTTTCTTTATAAGTATGTATCCCCTAGGTAAAATCTTGAGGAAGGCATTATTGGGGATTTAACTGTGATGACCAAGATTACTTAAGATCAAGATTTAATATCTCGGTCTAATGAGATTGTAAAATCCCCAAGAGATATCCAATTCTCGGATAGACTGATGATCAACACTTCAGAGTTATCAGCATCCTCTGAAGGATGATGCTAAGATATCCAATGAGGCAAAACATCACAAAAGAAAGTGGATCTCATTTAATAAGAATCTTATCAGATCTGACCATCATATGTATGGCAATAATATTAAGCAATATCGTTCATCTAATAGAAAAGATCTTATCTCAGGTACAGCCTAAACTACTTATGAAGAACTACTAAATCTAGCCCTATAAATATTTTTCTTTCCTAACTAATATAGTACCTCCATTTTTGTCTTGCATATCTCAATTTTTGGTCTATTCATCAGGGTTCTGTTTTTCCAATTTGAACCAATTATATCAACAGAACTAATAACTTCTTTGCACTTGTTTTTGTCTTCACTAGAGCCATGGAACTAATCATTTTAAAGACTTTGTAGCGCCTGCTTAACATAATTCTGTTTAAATACCAATACCCTTCTAATGCAGATTCTGAATCAAAAGGAATTTCATTACGGTCAAATTATAAAGTTACTATGCTGCCTGGAACTAAAGTACTGTCCCTACCAGGCTGATCTTAGAATTCCAGAGGAGCTTTAAGGGGAAATAATTCAACCATGGTCAGTTTCCTGATTAGATCAAAATATCTCCCCTGGTATAGTCATTCCAGGACACAAAGAGATTCAGATCTAATTTGCAAACCTACAGAATCAGCCCATTATATACAGAGGCATCAAGGTATTGCCTACCTGCATTTATTTCAAGACTTGGAAATTCAGACCTTTTATGAATTTGGGACTCTGGATGAGATGGTAATTTCTGACAAATATGCAATCAGCATCTTTAAAGTTATCCCTATTGCCAAATTAAGGAAACTGACTAAATCCCAAAAAGGTTCAAGACTAGGATTTATTTCTGAAATATTGAGAAATATTTGCAAAGTATGATTTAAACTTAGGCTGTGCTAGGAACGTGATACACATAACCAATAGAAGTGACCATGACCTCATCCAGTTACATTAATTAAGCTTGAAAGCACCAGAAAAGATGTTCAAAAAAAGATTAAAGAGCTCCTGGATAATGGCATGTTGGCCCATCAAAGAGCCCTTAGGCTGCCCTGATTTTAGTAGTAAAATATAAGATGGGAGCAATTGGTTTGTCATAGACTAAAAAAATCTGAATAACATCACAAATAAGGATCTGAATCTACTTCCACGGATTGTAGACTCCTTGGATCGCCTTGGAAGCGCAAAGTACTTCTCTGCTATGGACCTAATAAGCTGATACATTCAGATTGATATGCCTAAAGAGGAGCGCAAAAAATGTGCTATCCTAATTCAATAGGGCCTATTTCAACTGACAATAATGCCACAAGGGCTATGTAACGCCCAGCTATGTTTTAGTGAGCAATGGACACAATTCTGGAGGATTGAAATTTGTCCTGGGTATTGGTTTACCTGGATTACAGAAAAGACTCTAACCACAGCTTCAGAGATCATCTGGAACATTTAGAGGAGTGTATAAGAGATTAGTGGCTGTTAATATAAAAATTAAGCTCAGGAAGTGCCAACTTTTCAAAGACTAAAATTTAATACCTTAGATTTGTTATAAACATAGAAGGACTCAAACCTCAGATGGGCAAATTAGATGCAATATTAGAGATGAAACGGCCCAAATCTAAGCACAATATACAAGTTTTATGGGCATAATTAGTTATTATCACTGTATCATTGCTAATTTTGCACATTTTTAAGAGCTATTGTTTCATCTAGTTTAGGACAATGTTGCATTCAACTGGAATTGATCTTTCAAGCGACATTTAATCAGCTTTGATTGGTCTTAATATCAGCTCCAGTTTTGCAAAGAACAGAATTTGACGCAAGTTTATTTTTCCAAAAAGATGCCTTGCTCATTGCAGTCAAAGTCATGTTGTCCCAGATAGGAGAAGATGGCGAGGAACACCCAAGCCTTTGCTAGTTGAGCCTTAAACACCCAAAAGTGGAAACACACCGTGATGGAATGGTGGTCCTTGGCAGCCAAACACGCCTATAATCAATTTCAGGTTTATATTCAGGGTACTCACTTTAATGTTGTACCAGATCATTCGTCCCTAAGATGAATAGCTTGAAGGAGCCTGAGGGCCAATTAGTGCAGTTAGAATCTAAGCTTCAAGGCTATAATTACATGATTAAGCATTGCGCAGGAGTGAAGCATTACAATTCTGACTGTTTATCTCAATTACTTACAATCATTATCAACAGTTTGGCCAACAATGAGCTAATCTAAAAAATGATCAGAGGGGAATTTCAAACGAGCCTGAATCTTTTCAAAAATTAATTTAGATCGTTAATAGGACACACTAATCAAAAACAAAACTTTGTACAAAATGATTAAAGAAAAGATGTATACTTTTTCTGAGACCTTTTGGCATGTTAGATATGATAATGCTGCTCATAAGGCCATAGGACACGGCGTATTTGAAAATGAAGAAGCATCTAAAGCAATAATATTACTGGGAGCTGATGTACTTTGATATCTAAGAAACACTGGAGTTTTGCGCTGAATGCCAAAGCAAAAAACTATATCCAAAAGAACATATCTTACTGGCTTGTTTGGCCTAAATTTACTTGGCATATTGTTTCAATAGATGTTGTCAGACCACTCTCAACTAGCAATTCCAAGTTAACTATATCATCATGGCTAATGACCACATGACAAAGCGGTTCAAAGATAAGGCTATTTTAAAAAGTAGGAGCAGCGACAATGGTCAAGTATATTCTTAAAATTGTCACTCACAAACATGGCTGTCCATAGTTTATGCTATACAATATTGGAAGCGATTTAACCGTTAATGTTATCATGGGCTTTACCAATTGATGGAAGTGAGAGGTGTGCTCTCTACCCCCTAACATCCTGAGACTAATGGAATAGTTGAGCGTGTAAATGAGAACCTTGTGAACATTGTCTAGGAGCTAACCTCTGAAAAACCATCTGAATGGAGCACATTCCTAAGTTTGGCTGTATTTGCTTACAAAATATCCTATCACTCCGCCATTAAGATGTAACCCTTCCGGTTTTATATGGAAGACTCCAGCCCTATCATTGCTGCTATATTTGGACCTAGAAAATCCTGAGGAGAAAGATACTATCAATATTTCAAGAAGAATGCAGATAAACTAATTAAGCTGAAGTCTCAAGCCTTATGTAACAGTTTTGCTATTATAAAGCCTTACATGAAAAGATATTAAAAATTGATAGGATTTGGTCATATTCAAAGTGGGCAATGAGGCTTTAGGAGAGTGTCTATAACTCTCCTGTTTCCAGCGTGGTGGTGCTCGGTGCACAGAGCCATCGCATGGAAACAGCCTTTAAAACTATTGTTACTAAAGCCCAGAAGAGGATGCTGGAGCAATAATAACTTAAAGGGAAAAGTGCGATCACTTTAAAAAATGCCACACCAAAAATGAAGCGGTACACACAGGGGAAAGGGCAAACGTCCCAGTTTGGAGGAAACCTGGGCGAACCAACGGTGCACTAGGAGCTAACCAGATTGTGAGTAAAATAGTATGTCATATGTAGCGTGAGACCTCCTCAAAGAGGTCCGTGCACAGGATTTTTTGGAACAACATAAGTAATAATGGACAAAACGGGAAAAGTTTTATTAGGAAAGTCGACCAGCAAGGAGCGTTGGTCATGAAAACAGAATTAAACTACCTCAGGGAAATACAGGGTTCACGAAAGTGGGCCCAAGCACTGACCCACCAATAGGCAAACACTACCATCCAAATTGTAGAATACACCAAAACTGACTTCACTTGAGTAATTGATTGAAGTTGGATTCAACCCAAACGCGTCATTTTGTATGTAAACGGGCTTTGAACCCCCATTCCTCAATCAACCAAATAGTGCCATTATGATTAATTGAATATACCGTTTGTTTTAATGCCTGGGCTGACAAACAGGGCTGGGCATTTGGCACATCACTAATACCAACCTGGGCATATTTAGATTGTACCCAGCGTGGTCTAGTGTGTGTCTGAGGTCAGGGATGGCCTGGAAGCTTCACCTTCTGGGCCTCCTGTCGCCCAGCCTTATTCTTAGGGTCAGTCCCCATTATGATGTTATCCAACCATGACATAACCCTCTCCTCCTGATGGAGCTAAACCCCCCTCTAGGGGCTTGCGCAAGGGAAAAGTTCTTGTGGGCAGGGGCCAACTTCATGGCGGCAAAGTTTGGTTTGGATTGAGATCCAGCAGCCTGGGGAAACGCTTGTGGAAGGCTTCAATCAGATCTTGGGCATGTATACAGTTGCGCGCTGGTACCCAACTGTTTTTTTGCAGCATCAAATCCCTTCCAAGATACTAGGTAATCAGGTCTTCCCATAACACGGCGGGAGGCTACTATTTCCTCCACTTCCCACTCTGGCGCCCCATCCACAAAATAGCCTCAGGAGTCTCTGGTGAGGGATCCTAAACAACGTCAGTTTGCTCTCATGAAGCACAGAGAATATCCAAAAATGAAGGGGGAAGATCTATCTGGTATGAGGCATGGCCCACCTTTCTAACAACGCGGTTGGGGCCAATCCTTTTTGGTCCCAGCTTCTTGCATGGCTGCTTGATAGGGATGTTATGAGCATCAAGCATCACGAGATCCCCTTCCTTGTACACAGGACCCACTCAGCGCATCCCACCAGAGTTCTCCTTATACACTTGCATTGCCGCCTCCAAGCTTGTGGAAACCCCCTGGTGGACTGTCTTAATTGCCTTGTCAAAGTCCACCACCGCTTTAACCTTAGACCCACATCTGAGCTCCATGTTAAAGGTGGGTTTAAAGCCTTGGTTGGCAAAAGAGGGGGAACAACCAATCAAAGAGTGCAACGTGTTGTTGTAATTAAATTGGGCCATAGGAGGTGAGAAGCCCAAATTGAATGATCTACGGTGGTGTAACACCACAGGAACTTCTCCAAGCACTGGTTCAAGCGTTCAGTCTGCCCATCTGATTGAGGGTGATAGGCAGTCGAATGGCAAGGGCGAATCTGATGAGTCTTACACAACTCTTCCAAAAAGACGGAGATAATTGGGGTCCCTGGTCATTGGTAATCTCTTGTGGAACCCCATGAAACGCAAACACATGCGTGACGAAGAGCCTAGCCATCTCAGCTGAGGTTATTGTCGTTCTTCAGGTAATGAAGTGGGCGAACTTCATAAACCAGTCCACCACCACCATGATGGCATTGTAACCATCAGACAGATAGTTCCACAATGAAATCTACCGATAGGTAAGTCCGGCCCTTCAGCTTTCTGGACTGGTACTAAAAACCCTGCTAAAGGTTGACGATTTGGCTTCATCTGGTTGCAGATCAAACACTTCTTACAATACCGCCCCACCTGAGCAGGCAAGCCCTTCCAATTGTAGGTGCGACATATTAACTCTAAGGTCTTTGCTTTCCTGGGATGACCAATGGTGATTCCATCATGATAGTCCCAGATAATTTCCAGATGCAGTGGTCCAGAAGGTACCCAATGCGCCCCTGAAACCACACCATCTCATCCTTTACGTGATAACCTTTGTATAGGTCCTCTTGATTTAAAGCGCTCTTAGCAAGTATATAGTATGTTCAGAAGATATTGGCTGAGAAAGGACCGCTTTTCTGAACATACCATATTCCTCCGCATTTTCCAGAGGTGCGAGCGCTGGCCCATTGGCTGGGGAAGAGGGAATCTATGACACATTTTTATTTGGAGGAAGCATCACTTGAGTATTGTGGACTTGTACCTCCTTTGGATCAGGACTAAAGCAGGGTTGCAGTTTAAAGCATCCGCCAAACCATTATCCTTGTCCTTGATGAAGTCATAAGAAAAGACAAATTGGGCAAGGGTCTCATGCCAACGGGTCTGCCGTGGGGTGAGGACATGAGGGCGCGATAGTACAGCAAGGTATGGTGATCTGTATGTACGTAAAAAGGTTGGGTAGAGCCATGCAAGTGGTGACGCTAATATGTCAGCGCCTCCACCACTGCTAATAATTCCTTGTTGTAAATGGCGTAATCTAATTAGGCAGAGACTTTTTCCTGGAAGAGTATCCCACTGGATGCTCTATCCCATCTTCGCTTAATTGTAACAAGGCAGCTGCTATGGCGAAGTTGGGGGCAACAGTAGACACAATGAACTCTTTGGAAGAGTCAACATGGTGAATGTTGGTCCTGGACAATAGGGTGCACTTCTTAGCTTGGAAAGCATTTTCCAAAAAGGGGGACCACTGAAGCAATTTTGCACCACTAGCCCTATACAAGGGCGCTGCCACCTCGGAAAGGTATGGCGTGAACTTCTTGAGGAACGTACACGTCACCAAAAAAATCCTCAATTCTTTTACTGAAGTAGGGGTAGGCACTCACTAATCACCTTCTCTTTGTCTGGAGTTATCATGTGTCCTTAGTCAAACACGACGTTGCTTAAAGTGGCCTGGGACTTGAAGAATTCGCACTTGCTAATCTTCAGTGTAAGGCTGGCTGCCTTTAACTTCTCCCCCACTTGATGAAGGTGTACTGCATGGGACTCCTGATCAGGGGAAAACACCAGGATATCGTCCATGTATGCAACCGCTCATAACCCAAACAAGTCCCCCAACGCTGCATTAATGCGGCGTTGAAAGATAGAAGGGGCATTCTTAAGCCCAAAGGGCTTGACCCAAAACTGGAAAATCCCTTTTCTAATACAGAAGGCGGTCAACTACTCTTGTCCCTTTTTAATTCGAATCTGATTCAACGCATTGAGGAAATCCAGCTTAGAAAAGACCTTAGCCTTCTTCACATAGCGCAAAAACTGAGAGTCCAAAGGGATGGAATGTAGATTTGGTACAGTGACGTTGTTAAGGTTCCCATAGTCTACACATGGGCGCAGAGTACCATCAGGCTTCTCAAAAAAGAAAAGTGGAGAGCATACAGTGAAGGTACGCTGAAAAACGCACCTTTGGTTAACCTTTCCTTCACACACACATCCAACGCCTCTTCCTCCTGGACAGTCAATGGGTAAATGGGGGAAGATATACGCACCAGATCCACAGTGAGCTTGAAGTCACAATCAAACTCAAAGTGCTCAGGGAGTGCATTAGTGGATGCTGCATCAAAATTGGATTCCAAACTCTCCAATCAATAAGGTATAGGAACTTCCACTGAGGGCTTCAGCAAAGGGAAAGGCTATAAGGGTGAAAGTGGGGTCAGTGTGGCAACTCGCCCTGGGCGTTCTCTTCTGACAAAAGAATAACTAATGTGCGATCATTCTTCATGGTGAGGGATAGGGTATTCTCTTTCAGGTTGGTTCTAACATCAAACTTTCGCCACCACTCCACACTCAAAATGATAGGAAGCACAAGGTTTTTGACCTCTTTGAAGTGATCAGACAAATGGTATGTCGCGAAATCGCGCTTGGGCTCCGCTAGTGAACCAGGCCAACCAGTATGAAGACTGGTGGCCCTTTACTATTTCGCCTTCATTGGCGTACCAACCCCTATATCTCCTGCATCCAACCTACCAACTAACCACCAATGGCTTCGCTTTTAGCCCCAGGCGTCCTCGGCGTGTGCCCCAGCAAGTCCTGCCCCCTTCCTGGGCAGCTCAGGCTTTCCGCACTGCCCCACCCTCGCGACCCTTCACCAACCCGTCTGGACATGCCCCAGCAAGTCCATCCCCCTTCTTGGGCAGCTATGGCACCTCCAGCGCTGCACCCTGCTAGGGTTGGTGGCTATGCAGCTCACCACTGGTAGTCAGCTGGTCAGGTTCCAACTGGTTCCTCATAAGGAGGAGGTATGGGAGCTGGCAGCGCTGGCCACTCCAGGTCTGATCACCCTCGCCTTCAGGGATCTCCTATCCTATCTTCCCCACTCTAGTGGCTCTTGCTACTCAAACAAACAGGAAAGATAGTCAAATGAGAGATGTTGATTAGGAGGGAATGAACGACTATGTATACTACTTTCATGTCTACTGCGCTCAAGTACTCTTTGGCCAATCATCTGCCAGAAAACTTATCATCCTCTTAATGCCACAACACTCTATCAGATCGGAAACTCTATTTATTCATACTCATAGCAATTCCCTCCAGATCTGCTCACTGATCAGCGAATATAAATTAGTTCAATCCATCCTCAGCATAAGTCGCTGGTCAATTGTATATAGATTTGTATTTAAATAAAACTTTGAGCATCCTTGGCATGAGTCGCAGGTGCTCCAAATTGGATGACAGAAACATTTTGGACGAGTCATAACAGCTTCATCAGCTTTAACTGGAAACTCCCACAACGACCTTCATTTGGCATTTTGGCAGCGAATGCAGCTTCCATCAAACCTAAACTCAAACAAATATATAACATTAAATAGTATCAAACTAGGCGATTAGCCAGAAATTACACCCGACTAACCAAAACCCCTAATTTGAATACTATCAGAAGGATTCATCTGGTTAAAATCCCAACATTGCCCTCCCCTTACCCAGATGAATCCTTCTTAGTGACCCACCCCGATGGTGGGTCAAGACCACCCAGCGCCCTCATGAAGAAGCACTGGTCTTAACTAGTAACTTTCGCCACTCCGTAACCAAACCTCCAACTACCCAAGCAGCCCACTAGAGAAACCCCTGTAGTGAACACCAATGTCGCGAAAGCGCGATTGGGCTCTGCTAGTGAACCAGGCCAACCATTATGAAGACTGGTGGCCCTTTGCTATTTCGCCTTCATTGGTGTACCAACCCCTATAAGTCCTGCATCCAACCTACCAAATAACCACCAATGGCTTCGCTTTTAGCCCCAGGCGTCCTCAGCGTGTGCCCCGGCAAGTCCTGCCCCCTTCCTGGGCAGCTCAGGCACTTCCGCACTGCCCCACCCTCGCGACCCTTCACCAACCTGTCTGGGCATGCCCCAGCAAGTCCATCCCCCTTCTTGGGCAGCTATGGCACCTCCCGCGCTGCACCCCGCTAGGGTTGGTGGCTATGCAGCTCACCACTGGTAGCCAGCTGGCCAGGTTCCCACTGGTTCCTCATAAGGAGGAGGTATGGGAGCTTGCAGCACCAGCCACTCCAGTCATGATCACCCGCGCCTTTGGGGATCTCCTATCCTATCTTCCCCACTCTAGTGGCTCTTGCTACTTCAAACAAACAGGAAAGATAGTCAAACGAGAGATGTTTATTAGGAGGGAATGAATGATTATTTATACTACTTTCAGGTCTACTGCGCCCAAGTACTCTTTGGCCAATCATCTGCCAGAAAACTTATCATCCTCTTGATGCTACAACACTCTATCAGATCGGAAACTCTATTCACTCATACTCATAGCAATTCCCTCCAGATATGCTCACTAATCAACGAATATAAAGTAGGTTAATCCATCCTCAGCATAAGTCGCTGGTCAATTATATATAAATTTGTATTTAAATAAGACTTTGAGCATCCTTGGCATGAGTCGCCGGTGCTCTGAATTGGATGATGGAACCATTACAGATGAGTTATAATGGCTTCATCAGCTTTCTGCTAAAAACTCCCACAACGACCTTCAGATGGCATTTTGGCAGTGAACTCATCTTCCGTTGAACCTAAACTAAAACAAATATATAACATTAAATAGTACTGAACTAGGCGATTAGCTGGCAATCACACCCAACAAACCAAAACCCCTAATTTGAATACTATCAGAAGGATTCATCTGGTTAAAATCCCGACATGGTACTTTCCAACCTGATAGTCCACTGTCTTACTGATCTTCAGAGTGGGAATACCTTGGGACGCTCCTCCTTAATCATACCACCTAGCAAGTAACTCAGTTCAAGGTTTTCGGCTAGGCTCTGGTCCATAAAAATTTATAGGCTCCAGTATCCACCAAAATAGTAGTGGTGAGCTTCCCTAAAGGAGAAAAGAGGGTAGCATTCAGTAGAAAATATCCGGAATGGTCTTTATTCAAGGTATACAACAACACCTCACCAAAAAAAATTCTTCCTCTGGCTCAAGCAAGCCATCAGAGTATATTTTGGAATCATAAAAGGGGGAGGGATGGTTGACCACTCTTAATACTGAGGCCACATACCCCACCATTCCTTCTGCAGGTGCATATACTTTATCATATTTTTAACAAAGTTCTTTATCTGCTTCCTGAGTGCCCCAGATCATGGTAGGGGTTAAAGAGGGTTCTCGTGGGTTATTTGATATACTGGAATAGGGTTCTCATCCACGACATAAAAGCTAAGAAATGGCTCAGAGGTTTCAATAAGATTATTATCACAAAACACGTTTTTAGATGTGAAAGACCCTATTCCCCTAACTGCAATGAAATGACCAATATTATCCAAGGCCAACACCCCCAGGCCCATCTGCACCAATTCTGCTGGCATCATCTGAGCGCGCTGCTAAAGGGAAACTCAGATATTAAAATGGAAATTTGTAATTTTGGCAGAAAGTTGGGGGATCACGATTTTTTGACATCAAAGCATCCATATCCACCAGGTATGAGCACAAAGGGTGGATACTTTCCATCTGAAGGCATCTATAATAACGTTAAGTTGCTCCAACGTTTAGGAAAAAGGGAAAACAGCAGTGCGGCTGACCACAGCCGAAGCCCTCAGCTTGTGCTCACCATTTCCACTTAGGAAAATTCCCATACGGAAAAAGTTTGTGCACATATTACTAGGTAAATTTTGATTAATGTAAGGAGAGTGTCTATAACTCTCCTGTTTCCAGCATGGCGGTGCTCAGTGCACAGAGCCAATGCATGGAACTAGCTTTTAAAACCAAAGTTACTAGAGCACAGCAGAGAATGCTGAAGCAATTATAAACTTAAAGGGAAAAGTGCAATCACTATAAAAATTGCCACATTAAAAATGAAGCGATATACACAGGGGAAAAGGGTAAACGTCCCAGGTTGGAGGGAACAAGGCCAACCAATGGTGCACTAGGTGCTAACCGGATTGTGAGTAAAACGGTATGGTTTATTTAGCATGAGACCTCCTTGAAGAGGTCAATGCACAGGATCATTCGGAACAACATATGTAAAAATGGGCAAAGTGGGAAAAATTTTATCAGGAAAGTTGACCAACAAAGAGTGTTGGTAATGGGAAACAGAATTAAACTACTTAGGTAAATACAGGGTTCGCTGAATTATGCCCAAGAACTAAATCCCCAATAGGCAAACACTACCATCCAAATTGGTAGAATATGCAAAACTGACTTCACTCGAATAATTTATTAAAGTTGGATTCAACACAAACGCGTCATTTTGTAAATGAAATGGGTTTTGAACCCCCTTTCCTCAATCAATCTAATAGTACCATCATGGTTAATTGAATATACTTTACAATTTTGATGCCTAGGCTAATGAATGGGACTGGGCGTTTGGCACTTCACTAATACCAACCTGGGCATATTTAGCTTGTAACCAGCGTTGGTCTAATGTGTGCCTGAGATCAGGGAGGGCTTTAAGCTTCACCTTATGGGCCTCCTGTCGCCCAGCCTTATTCTTAGGGTCAGTCCCCATTATGATGTCATTCAACCGTGACAGAGGCACTATTATGTAATAACATGGATCAGGCTCTTTACAGAAGCTAATTTTGCATTTAAGTAGGCCTATTTGTGATTATTGAGTAAACATTAATGTTTATTTATGTTGTAATTTGGCGGAATCGTTGAGATACGCCGTATGGGGTTTTTTCACAGGGTTTATCCCACTGAGCAATAGGACCAATGTTATGACAATCGTGGCCCTTGTAACAATAAATCAACTTAACTTATTTTATATGGAGAACTTGCTCCCACTTCACTCTTTCTATTTAATATAACAAAACACGGTAGATCCTAGCTGTTTTTCTCGCTCTATCCTATTATTAACCAACCCCTCTTAATCATCTCATCTCATCTATATTGTAGCGACTTTGGTTGCTACCACTTTTATGGCTTAGTAATTTGATTCGCCTTATCTCATTGGGCTCATCGATTCTACATTTGTTAATTCCACAATTTCTTAATTTGAGGCGTTTCCCCAAAAACCCAATATCACCTTACTTTGAGGGGCTCAAATAATCATTACTCATAGTAAACTTGATGAATCCAATCCATTCCGCCATCACAACTTAGGTCATATCATCCAGTCATATCAGAATTGCAACATTGCCCCCCTTTTTTCTGGATGATAAGGCTCCTATTGCCTATATGCACGGAGGAAGTTTGCATGCATTTGGTTGATGATCCAACCGCTTGTGGGGTCCTTGATAGTATATGCATCCACACCTGTATTTTTGATAACTTCAAATGGCCCAATCCAGATATTGGCCAACTTGTGTTTCCAGCCAAACCAATGTTGGTCATGGAAGAGAACTATATTTCCTTCTTTGAACTGTGCCAACCCGCTATGACATACCTGATTGGCAGCCTAATTCCTGATCTTCATGGATAAGCTGAAGGAATATGCTTCAGTTTGCAATTTAATTAGAATGTTTGCAAGGTTAATCAAATAGTGGTGGGGTTCCACTCCGCCAGTGTCTTCCACACATTAATAAAGTAACACTGAAAGAGCTGGGTGTCAGCCATATAGTAATTGGAAGGGACTCTTCCCCATGGCAGAATGGTAACTGATGTTATAGGCAAACATGGCAGTGGAAAGAAGGGAGGTCCAATCTGATGGTCGATCTGTTACTAATTTTTGTAGGATATTCACCAGAGTACCATTCACTTGTTTGACCATTATATTAGATTTGGGTGGTATGGGGTTGTTAGAACCCTGTAGATACTCATAAGCTCATTCAGTTTGGGGAGAATGTGCGAGGTAAGATTGGTTCCATTATCAGTGAGAATAAACTGTGGGCAGCCATGTCGCTGAATAATGCACTCCATCTTGAACTTGGCCACTGTAACTGCCCCAAATCTCATATTTCCTTTGCTTTGACCCACCAGTTCAAGTGGTCAATAGCCACCAGGATATAATTACACCAGTTAGCTCCTGTTGGTAAGGGACCAATGACATCCAGGGAAACAGTATGCCAAGCAAAATGTAGTTTCACTACTTGATACAAAGTCTTACGGCAAAATGGCTTCTCCACTTGGCACTGATGGCAGCAGGAAATGGTTTCAAACACATTGAAGTTCATAATTTTTCAATAGTACTGAGGGCGCAATAACTACATTGTCTTTCACACCCCACCATGTCCGACTTCCTTGTGGGCGCTCATAATAATTCCTAGTCATGCTGAGGGTCACGAAAAATTCACCGTAGAATTGCCAATCTGCTTATACAATTCCCCATTCCATTGGAAGTATTTTCTCGCATTTCATTCAACTCTTTGATCACTTGGGGCGGTTTGTCATCGTACTTCCTGAAGAGCATTTTGTTAAACATTATGTTGCTTACATCCTCTGTAACTGCAATTGTTGGCAATCTTGATAAGCAATCAGCATTTTGGTGCTTTGCTCTGGGTTGATGAAGAATTTCGAAGTCATAAGCTTGCAGCTTAAGAGCCCATTGGGCTAGCCGCCCCTCAGGCTCTCTCAAATTCTGCAACCAGCGCAACGATGCATGATCTGCTAAGACCTTAAACTATACTCCATGCAAGTAAACTCAAAACTGCTTACAGGCATAGATCACCACTAAGCATTCCTGCTCAGTTACAGTGTAATTTCATTCATGGCAATTCAAGCTATGACTGCAGTATGCCATGCGGTGCTCCTCCCCCTTATCATCCTTCTGAGACAGGCCCTATCAACAGCGGAAAGTGATGCATCCATATGCACTATAAATTCTATATCAAAATTAGGGTATTGCAAATGGGTGCACTAATTAGCGCCATTCAAAGTGTATCAAAGGCACATTGGCATCATTCCGTCCATTCTAAAATGGCATCTTTCTTTAGTAGCTCAAACAGCGGACCTCTGATGCAACTAAAATTGGGTATGAATCGTTGATAATAACCCACCATCCCCAAAAACCCCTGAATGTCCCAATTACTATCTGGCTTAGTCATCTTCTGGATAGCTTTTACCTTGGCTGGTTGGGGTCTTAGCCCAGTCGCATCCACCACAAACCCAAGGTACTCCAGCTGATCCTTAAAGTGGTGGCATTTCTGGGGCTTAATCTTGATATTGGCCTCAGCCAGTCGGCGAAATACCTCTTCCAAATGGGTAAGGTGTTCAGTGAATTTGCGTGAGAAGATGTTCTTATTGTCAAGGTACACAAGTACATCTGACAGCTTCAGATCACTCAGAATGGTGTCCATTGCTCGTTGGAACGTAGCTGGGGCATTACATAGCCCTTGCAGCATCTGAGTGGGTTGGAAAAGCCCTTTGGATGTGATTACAGCACATTTTTCTTTTTCCACGGAAGGCAACTCAATTTGCCAATAACTGGATAAGAAATACATTGCCAAGAAGTAGCGAACTCCACCTAACCAATCAAGCACATCATCAATCTGCTGCAGAGGGTATGAGTCTTTTTTGGTGATACTATTGAGCTTCTGGTAATCAATTACTACTCAGTTAGTACCATCCTTCTTTTTAACAATTATGACAGACGAGGCCCACAGACTCTTAGATGGTTTGAGCATTCCCTGCTCTAACAGTTTATCGATATCCTCAGTGATGGTTTCTTCAGCTGCCCTTGATCAGAGGATTGGCTGAGCCCTGATGAGGGGATGATCCCCAGTGTCCAGCCGATGAACAACCCCCAAGCGCACCCTAAATTATTATCATCTGCAGTGAAAATCACTTTAATATTTTTGAAATAAAGCTTCCGCCCAATCCTTCTAGTCTTCCAATAACCCCATTAAATTCTCCCGTGATACAACTACCATTACACTGAGATGCAGTTCAATGGGAAGACCAAATTCATCCAGAGACCCAAACTCGTGTACCTGGTTGATCTCCTCAACTGGGTTCAAATGTAGATATGCTATAGTCTGATGCCGGCGGATTCAAATGGTAATTTTTGAAGATTGGCTATCAATACCTTGATTTCCCCATGGACCAGAAGAATGATGCCAGGAGCCACATGGGGCTCAATCCACGATTGCTGATAAGGGCCAATGATCCCCCCATAGAGCTTAGCTGGCACTTCAACCTCTAATTCAGTGTCTACTATTACTTGATGTCCTGAGGGAATAGTTTAGCTCCAGCTGCTCTAAGTGGTAGCCCCTGATATTCATATATCTGATGGGGAAGGGCCCAAGTTTTCCCTTTTTTTTTTTTTTTAGTACTAGATGGTCCCAACCCAAGGGGGGGATTCATCGATGTCCCAAGTTTTCCCTTTTAATCGATGATAGCGCACTGGAATCACCCCATTGCTGTCAGCAAGGTTGATTTGTCCCATATGCAACGTGCCCTTTGGTACTCCGCTGGTGGTGAATAAATTTAATTCCGTTGTCCCAAAATGGCTAAGGTCTCTTCCATCATGTCAATGACAGGCCACAGCGTCACATAAAAGCAGTCCCAATCAGAAAATCATAGTTGCTATTTGGTAATACTACCGCTGGAGCCACAACAACACTAGATCCAAACTGCAAGAAAAGCGCGCTATACGCTCCCTCAGAGACTGTGGTTTCCGCTCCTGCGGTCCCATACACCATCCAGTGGTCTATATCAGGTTTTAAAGATAACTTTACCACCAACTTAGTGAATACAATGTTAACAGGAGCGCCCATACATATTAATGCTCATACTCAAGTTTTGGCTACAACAACGTCACAGTAAGTGCACTCCAAGTAAGATGAATTCTGGCTATTTACTACGTGTACATTCAGCTGTTCACGTTTTCCCAGGAAACCTATATTACCCGCACCAACTTTAGGGTATCCTTTTATAATAGCATCCACTGGAAAGGCGACCTCAACTCCTCTTAGAGACAACACATCTGCAAACGGTTCAAGCTGGTCTGACAGATTTTGGTCAAACATATGACAAGCATAAGGCTTTGGTTGCTCCAGAAACCCTGTGTCAGCCGTTTCTTTGACTTGTGCTTGAGTCAACACATTTAATCCACCAATTGGCTGTTGATAGAGGAATTTATCTTCATACTGGGAGGCATCCACTACAATTAAAACAGTAGATTCAGGTGGACGTTTGAATTCGAGATAGCAGAAGTAGAGAGTCCCATATCTACTCCGCTCTGACTTTACCTGATTACCTTGATCCTGTAGTATGTAAGGGATCTGTCAGTTGAGGCACCATCATCCCATGTGCCCAGTGCGACCACAATTAGAACAACTTACTCCATAGGGCCTGTCTGTGTTTTTTATAAGTTGGCCCACTTAGAAGGTTATTCTGAAGATGATTGGCATAACCAGACCCACATTGTTATAATGCCTGATATTTTCCCAGCATAGTTAGGGCTGAAGCAGTAGTTGGTCAGTTGTCGCTTGGCTGTTATGGGACAAATGTTGTATTGTGGTGAGTAACCTGGAAGAACCTGCATCAACTGGTTGATTTCCCCCACATGGTTAGGGTTGGCCATGGCGACAGTGTGAATCTGCTCAATACTAGGTAGAGGGAAAGTTACATCTAAGCGTCATACAAACTGAACAAGTTTAAGAAGAGGTAAATCATCCTCCAACAATGAAGCCATGAAATTGTAAAGCTCAGGGTATTGCTTCACCACAGAGGACATTGCAATGCATACATCAGCTTCATATAAAATCCCTGCTCAATCTGCACATGAGCTTCTGCTTTAAATTGCTCAGCAAATGTGGTGAGGGTATCATTTTGCTGAAATTCAATGGTCAAGAACTCGGCTTTCCACTGTGACAGCTTTGCAGTTCTGCTGAACAACCGCAGCACCATCATCTTGACTTCTTGGTATGTTACAGAACTATCTGGAAGGTAACAAATAACTTGATCAGCACTTCCAACATCTAAGGTTGAGATAAACAGTTTCACCCTTTGCCGGTCTGAGGCTCCTTCAGTTGCAAATTCAAATCATTGAAAGAACCCATGAATATTTCCTTTGCAATTAAATGGCGGCAATTTTTCACTGCAAACTACCTGGAGAAGCTCCTCTTGTCTTTTGAGCACAGTGCTTAATGCAAGTTTCAACTTCTCATATGCAATGGCCCCATTGTTCTGTGCAGATTCCTTATCAAAGCAACCTTAATGCAACATTGCAGTTGACTGAGTTTTTATACTATATTATAACTGATCAATGGGCGCCTGTAGTTAGCACCACTGTTATAATTTGGCGTAATTTTTGAGATACATCAACGGGGTTTTGCACAGGGCTTAGTCCACTGAGCAATAGGACCAACAATAAGACAGTTGTGGCCCTTGGAACAATGTATTAAACTTAATTTAGTAAAATGTGGAGCACTTGCTCTCAATACACTCTTTTATTTAATATAAAAAACAGCAGATACTAGTTGTTTTTCTCTCTCTATCCATTAACAACCAACCCCCTCTTAATCATCTAGTCTCATCTATATTGTAGCGACTTTGGTTGCTACCAGTTTTAAGGCTTAGTAATTTGATTCGCCTTATCTCATTGGTTCCATCAATTCTTCATTTGTTAATTTCACAATCGCCTAATTTGAGGTGATTCCCCAACAGCCCAATATCACCTTATTTTAAGGCGTTCAAATAATTGTTATCATAGTAAGTTCAACGGATCCAATTTATTCTGTCATCACAACTTAGGGCTTATCATCCAGTCATATCAAAATCGTGACAATTTACATAATCAAAAAAGTTAAAACAGGCCATATCTGTAATCACTTCAATGCAAAATCATTAAAAGATATAAAAAAGGGCGATTAGAAGAGAAAAAAGAGCGCTTTATAATATGAGAAAATAATATATATAAATATATAATTGAAAGAAGAAGAAGAGAAACTAATAAAGTATAAACTTAATAACCTATAAATTTATAAAAAAGATAATATGATTAAAGAGAAAAATATTCATATATAGTTGCTGAAAACTAAGCTTTATTACAAAATAAAATGAAATGTAATGTACTTGAAATCATAAAAATTTATTATTCCTCTGTTTTAAGGGAAAGAAGGCGACTAAGAACCAGGTTCTTCTTCCACTCGTGCCAATATAGTCAATCTAAATGCTGAGTGACAAGCAACAGGTACATAGCAACCTAGAGCCAGATGCGCCAGATACTAGTGGTTTCCAAATTCCATCAAATGAAGGGTAGAAGAGAAATAAAACCATTGGAAGTGATCTGATTTAGGCACAATCAGGAGGAAATCAAATGCCTAAGGGAAGACAGTTGATCAGAAAATTTATGCAGTATTGATAAATTTCTAATTTTGTCAGCTGCACAAAATACACATAAGCCTTCCACCATTTTGACAAGTGGGGATGTGCAGCAATTGGCCTGAAGGCATCCGCTCAGGAAATATACGCATAAGATGGCTGAGTAAGGCCATACTAGAAAAATAGTCATCAGCGCTATCATGGTACAAGGCCTCAAAGGCCACCTGAACGGTCAAGTGTAACAAACGTAATGAGTTATGGGTTTTTAGCCCTAAAAATGAAGCGTAATTGGGCCTATTCCCAAGAATCACAGACCAGAAAACAATAATCTCATCCACAAAAGCGTCAACTTGGATAAGATCTTGGGGCCAAATGGTAGCATCTTCCGCCAGAATAAGATGAGCAGGGCCTAAAAGATACTCATGTTTGCCCTTGTTTGGTCAAGAAAATGACCTCAGCACGTAAAAATTGGAAGTGACCAGTGTGACTGAATAAGCTCTAAACATCAGAGAATAGTTTTCATGAAAATGAGTTCAGCCAGGAGTCCCCCATTTTGATAAATGAATGAAAGCAAAAAAATAGCATTCCTAAGATTAAGGATGCAGCCAATAACATACTCAGGAGTTTTAGTTGAGGAGCACAGTTGAAGGCCATAACCCATAGACCTTTGAGAAGTCTCCAAGGCCAATATAATTTCACTCTTTAAAAATGGTTTCAGCCCAAGTAGATGTCATGACAGTTGGCGCAAGAATGAGGTGACCCAATGCAGATCCCAGAGGGAGCCTAGGAACATTTACATATTGATGTCCAGTCTAACTGGTTAACCAATGGCGTTCATCAGGACAAAGAGTTCTCTAATGGTTGTGGTAAGCTGAAGAGGTACTGTTTACAGAAATTGAAGATAAAAATCAGCAACCTCAGGTTTTATACTTCACTCAAGTGGGGGAAATGTTAGACTTTGATTGTTAAGTCAGAAATAAACCCTTGTAAAAATCATCAATACTGATAGATTACTCCCATTAAGGGATCCTGTCATGGCTTGAAAATGGCATCATAATGGGGACAAACATTAAGGACTAAGCAGAATGTCAGAAGGTCAAGAAGGTGAAGTTGGCAGGTCTCCCTGATCTCAAGCATACCCTGGATCAACACTGGGTGAAGATGAGGTACGTCCAGGTTATTCCTAGAGATGCAAGAGAAGTTTGGCCCTCTATAACAGCAGGAGTATTTAAGCGAACTAGCTTTGTGTTAAATAAAAAAGGTTTGCTCAGTTTTTAGGTGAATGGGGTCTCAAAACCCGTTTAGTTTTTATAGTTTCCAACTCAGGTCAGCCGCTTCTACAATCAATTACCCAAGTTCAGTCAATTACTAAGTACAGTGTAGTGCCTAATGGAAGCGTGCACCTATTGGTGAACCGTAGCTTAGACCCACCTCTTTTGATTGATTGTTTTCCTGAATTACCTTAATTCTTTCCCTTAAGACCAATCTCTCTTGTTGGTTGACCTCTCTTATAAATAAAACACATCACTAGAACATCTTTTTAGATATGCTATCTTGGACAAACCTGTGTGCAGACCTCCTTGAGGAGGTCTCATGAAACATCAATCATTTATTTATAACAACTGTAAATCTTTCTGCCTATGCACCGTTGGGCCGCCCTGGTTCTCTCCAACCTGGGTCTCCTATAAACTCTCAATATGAGCAACGTGTGATTCTATTTTGAGTTTTTCCTCTATTGATAACAATCATTGAACTAAATTAAGGCAGCTCATGCACCCTCTGAGGGACTCTAGTAACTTTACTAATAATAACTAGTTCCCTGGCGGTGGCCTTATGCGCGAATGCACTACCACGCTGGGAATAGGAGAGTTATAGACACTCCTCTTACATTATTTAACCAATCCCATGATTTTATGTGCTTAAACTTTTTCCGTGTAGAGCTTTCAAAAAGTGCAAAAAGTGTGCGCCAGATGTTGGACACGGCTGCACTAGGGCTCACCATTGTTTACTCTTTTTCCTGAAGGTTGGAGCATCTCAGCGTTATTTTTCTATCTCCAACTGGAAAGTACCCACCCTTCTTACTTGTACCCAGCGGATACAGATGCTATGCAGTCTGAGAGTCGTGATTCCCTGACTTTCTGCCAAAAATAATAAAAGTGATTTAAATAAACTTGGTTTTCCTTGGAACCGCGTTCAAACGGTGCAGGCAGTATCCTTGACGATGGCCTAGGGTGATGGACTTGGATAACATCGGAAACCCATTGCCAAAATGGGAATAGGGTCATTTGCAACAAAAACATGTTTTATAATGGCGTTGCCATGTATAAAACCAAATCATATTTATTACTTTATGGCTCAGATATGGACCCCATTTCTTTGTATCAAATTACCCCAGAGAACCCACGCTTGACCACCACAATGATTGCGGAACCCAGGAGGAGGAGAAGATGCTACAATTAGATATAAAAACGTTTTTGCATTTGCTGAAAATATAGTAGGATATGTGGCTTCAGTAGTAAGAGTGGCCAATTATCCCTATCCTTTTTTTGATGCAGAAATGTACCCAGAAATCAGGGTAGAGCCTGAAGAAGAGTATTGTGGTGAAGCGTTGTCGCTGTCTGCTATTAATAAAGATTATTTTGGGATTTTGTTGCTATCTACTACTCTTTCATCACCTTTGGGTAAAATTTATCCCTACTATCTTGGTGGATACTGGAGCCTCTGAGAATTTCATTGATTAAGACCTAGCTGACTACTTTGAGCTGAGTTACTTGCCAGGTGTTATGGTTAGGGGAGGGGATTCTCATGTATTCCCACCCTGAAGGAACTAGGGTTAGTGTATTATCAATTGGGCAAGTATCTTTTGACAGACCGTTTCCAAGCAATCAAAAATCTTTTATACCCCAATATCTTGAGGGGTGGAATTGTGGCGAAAGTTTGACGTTAGGACCAACTTGAGATATTATACTATCCCTAACATTAAAAAATGGTCGTACATTAATTGTTTCTTTGTCTGATGCTAACTTCCATGGCGATTTGCCCCACTGGCCCAATATTCACACCCTCAAACTCGCTCCATTTTTTAAACCTCTCTGGAGTTACCTTTACCTTCTTGTTTGGAGGGTCTGGATCTATTTTTTGATGCGGCCTCAGCCAATGAATTACCTGTTCATTCAGAGTTTGATTGCAAGTTTAAGCTCACAGTTGATCTGGTGCGCATGTCTTCCCCTAATTTACCTCTTGACCATATGGGAGGAAGAAGCATTAGATGTGCGGGTTAAGGAGCAGTTAGCCAAAGGTGCGATTATTAAGTACCACTCCAGTATGCTCCCCACTTCCCTTTGTAGAGAAAATTAATGGAACTTTACGCCCTTGCCTAGATTATGGGAACCTAAACAATGTCACTTTACCAGATCTTCATCCCATCCCTTTGGATTCACAGATTGCACGCTATGTGGAGGAGGATAAAGTCTTTTCCAACTGGATTGCCTAAAAGCGTTCAATCAGATTCAGATTTAGAAGGGACAGGAGAGATTAAGTTCATTTTATATCATAAAAGGAATTTTCTAGTTTCAGTCATGCCCTTTGGGCTTAAGAATGCCTCTGCTACCTTTTAAGGCCATATTGTTGCAACTTTGGGGGAACTTCTGAAGGTATGTGCGGTTGCCTACATAGATAATATTCTAGTGTTTTCCTCAGATCATGAGTCCCATGCAGTACACCTTTGGCAAGTGATGGAGAGAAAAAGGTAGCCAGCCTTACACTGAGTATCAACAAGTGTGAAATTTTCAAGTTTTAGGTCACTTTTCTGGGCAACATCGTGTTTGACCAAGTACACATGATAACTCCAGACAAGGAGAAGGCAATTCGTGAGTATCCATACCCACTACAGTCAAGAAATTGAGAAAGTTTGAAAACATGTACGTTCCTCAAGTTCACGCCAAATCTTTCTGAGGTGGCGGCGCCCTTTTATAAGGCCAGTGGTGCAAAAAGATTGAGTAATCCCCTGTTTTGGAGGATGCTTTCCAAGCAGTAAAGTGCACCATGGTGTACACTTCAGTCCTTTGCCACGTAGGTTCTTCAAAGGAGTTCATTGTGTCTAAAGATGCCTCCAACTTCGCCATAGCGGCTGCTTTATTACATGTAGGTGAAGATGGGATAGAGCATCCGGTGGGATATTTTTCTAGGAAAATGTCTTTGCCAGAGTTGGATTACTCCATTTATGACAAGGAGTTACAAGCAGTAGTGGCTGTTCTGACTTATTGGGTTCATCACTTGCATGCCTCTTCCCAACCTTTCTGTGTATGTAAAGATCACCGTGCCTTACTGTACTACCACGCTCCTCATGTCCTAAATCCATGGCAGACCCGTTGGCATGAGACCCTTACCCAATTTGAATTTTCTTATGAGTTCATTAAGGGCAAGGAGAATGTGTTGGGTGATGCTTTATGCCGCAATCTGGAATTAGCTCCCAATCTTAAGGAGGTAGAGGCTCATAACACCCAGTTGATGATTCAGCAGGGTAAGATTGTGTCTCAACTTCCCTCTTTAACGGCCCTTTAGGCCAGCTCTTGCACCTCTGGAAAATGCGGAGAAATACAATATGTTCAGAAAAGTAGTCTTTTCTCAGTTGTTATCGGCCAAATATACCATGGTACTTGCTAAGAGCACGCTGAATCAGGAGGATCTAATCAGGGGTTATTGTAAAGGATGAGATGATGTGGTTTATGGGGCGCCTATGGGTTCCTGATAGACCACTTCGCCTGTAAATCATCTTGGACCATCATGACGGAATCACCGTTGGTCATCCTGGGAAAGCAAAGACTTTGAAGTTAATTTGACGAACATACAATTGAAAAGCTTACCTGCTCAGGTGGGATGGTATTGTAAAGAGTATCTGGTCTGCAATCGAATGAAATTAAATCAACAACCTCTAGCGGGGTTGTTAGTATCAGTTCAAAATGCTGAAGAGCCCTAAACTTCCTTATTGGTGGATTTCAGTGTGGAAATACCTGTTCCTGATGGTTATGATGCCATAATGGTAGTGGTGGACCATTTTTACGAAGTTCGCCCACTTTATTCCTTGCAGAACAACAATAACCGCGTCTGAGATGGCTAAGCTTTTCGTCACTCATGTGTTTGCGCTTCATAAGGTCCACCATGAAAGTATTAGTGATTATGGACCCCAGTTTACTTCTGTCTTATGGTAAGAGTTGTGTAAGACTCTTTATATTCGCCCCTGCCATTCAACTGCATATTTTTCCCAATCAGATGGACAGACTGAATGAGTGAACCAGTGCTTGTAACAGTTCCTGCGGTGTTACACTGCCACGGATCATACATATTGGGTTCCTCATATTCTTATGGCCCAGATTAGCTACAACAACAATTTTCATGCTTCTATTAATTGTTACCCATTTTTCGCCAACCATTGTTTTAACCCTGCATTCAACATAGAGCCCAGCTGTGAATCTAAAGTTGATGCGGTTGTGTACTTTTCTAAGACTATCAAGAAAGTTCACCAGGGGGTTTCCACAAGTTTGGAAGCGACAATGTAAATATATAAGGAGAATGCTGATGGTAAGCGACAAGTGAGTCCAGCGTACAAAGAAGGGGATCTTGTGATGCTTGATGCTCGTAACATCCTAAATTAAGCAGCCATGCAGAAAAACTGGGACCAAAGAGGATTGGCCCTTACCGCGTTGCTAGAAAGGTACCCACGCCTCATACCATTAGATCTTCCCTCTCATTTCAGATCTATTCTGTCTTTCATGAGAGTAAATTGACGTGTTTGAGGCCTCTCCATCAGAGACTCCCAAGGCTTATCTCGTGGATGGGGCTCCAGAGTACAAAGTGGAGGAAATAGTAGCCTCCCGCCGTGTTAAAAGAAGACTTGAGTAACTGGTATCTTGGAAGGGATTTGATGCTGCAAAAAACAGTTGGGTATTAGCGCACAACTGTATACACGCACAAGACCTGATTGATGTTTTCCACAAGCGTTTTCCTCAGGCTGCTAGATATCAGCCAAAGCAAAATTGTTGCCACAATGAAGTTGGCCCCAGACCACAAGAACTTTTCCCTGGCTCAAGCTCCTGAAGTGGAGTGGATCTCCAAAAGGATGAGAGGGTAATGTTATAGCTTGAAAATAACATCATAATTGGAACAAATGTTAAGGACAAAGCTGCATGTCAGGAGGCCATGAATGTGAAATTGGAAGGTCTCTCTGACCTCAAGCATACCCTGTATCAACACTGGGTGAAAATGATGTACGCCCAGGTTGGTCCTAGGGATGCAAGAGAAGTTTGGCCCTCTATAACAGCAGTATCATTAAAACGAGCTACCTTTTCATTAAAAGAAAACAGTTTACTTCATTTTTAGGTAAACTGTCTCAAAAACTATTTGGTTTTAAAATTTTAAACTCAGGTTAGCCGCTCCTACAATTAATTACTTGAGTTCAGTCAATTACCAAGTACAGTTTATTGCCCAATAGAAGTGTGCACCTATTGGTGCACCTTGGCTTAGACCAACTTCTTTTAATTGGTTGTTTTTCTGAATTACCTTAATTCTTTCCCTCAAGACCAATCTCTCTCAGTGGTCGACATTCTGTATAAATAGAACCCCTCACTAGTACACCTTTTTATATATGTTATCTTGGACAAACCTGTGTGCGGACTTCTTTGAGGAGGTCTCACGCAATGGCCCATTTAATTATAACAACTGTAAATCTTTCTGCCTGTGCACCGTTGGGCCGCCCTGGTTCCCTCCAACCTGGGTCTCCTATACACTCTCAATATGAGAAACGTGTGATTCTATTTTTGGGTTTTTCCAGTAAAGATGACTATCCTCAAAACTTAATTACTGCATCTCTAGCACCCTCTGTGGGGCTCTAATAATTTTACTACTAACAACTAGTTCCCTGAAGGTGGCCCTATGCGCCATGCACTACCACTCTGAGAACAGCAGAGTTATAGACACTCTCCTTAAAGATCCTTGATTCTTCCTTATTTATCTGCATATTTTTGAATCAGATTCACCTCAAAACCGCCTTGATTGCTCAAAAATCCTAATTAGCTTATCTAAAAAGAGCTATGATATATTATTATGGCCGATTAAGGACCCACTTGGGTGAACCAAGTGGGTTTATAGCATAAACAAAATTGCACTCTTAATTATAATGCAATTATAATTTATACTTAATTGATTTTATGCATGTCAATAATTGTAATTAGCACAATAGGACTTACACATGGATGTCCAATTAAGATGAACTTTCTACCATTGAGTGGCCTGCCAACGTCCCAATTAGGGGTGCGTCATTACTTATAGTTCATATTTTCTTTTCTCCATTTATTTAAATTCATCAGCTAAACGAGGAAATGTAATTGGGCTTGTTAAGATGTGAGTATACACTACTGAGATGCTATTATGCCTACAATCCTCTCAAATATGAAAGCAGAAGTAGCACCAATCAGGCTATAATTATTGTAATTAAGTTACTTCAAGGGCAGATTACTTGGAAAACATAATAACCACTCCATAATCCATAGAGGACTGGAATGGTTTTAATGAACTCATCTAATAGATGAGTGTAGCTAGGAGATGCCAGAAAGGTATAAAATACTGGCGCCTGGCCTTGAAATAAAATCTATACCTTTCCTTTTTATATCAGATTATCTTCTATAATCTTCACTTAATAACTTTCATATTAAGAAATGTAGACAAGCTTTAAGTTGAGCTTGTCATTTTTCCTGCATCAGGAGAGTTTAATTAATTATAGAGGGAAAAATACCCAGAATAAACCAGAATTGTCTATTGATTTATTTTAGCTTTGTAGGCTTCAGAACGGCTAGGTTGCACCGTATGATA
Source organism: Massospora cicadina (assembly GCA_022478985.1). NCBI lineage: Eukaryota > Fungi > Entomophthoromycota > Entomophthoromycetes > Entomophthorales > Entomophthoraceae > Massospora > Massospora cicadina. The sequence goes on along the minus strand of JAKSZP010004059.1, from coordinate 74,311 downwards.
TTTAGCAGAATTGAGAATAAATAGCTGAAACTATTCCCAACTATTAAAGCAGAATTATTTATGAAAGTAAACAAATTTCTTATACTTACCAAGTACCTCAATAAATCCTTCATCTAGTTATTAGGTATAATATGAATTAAATATATTTTTAATATTCAGATAGTTGGCAAATTGATTTACAAAATTTCCCCACTTGACCTAAAATCAGGTAACAAAGTTTCATGGGGCAACTAACTTATTTTTGAGCAGATACCATTGGCCTAGAGCTCTGATGGGAGTTTCTTCATTAATTTGCATGCACCTTATTGAAAAGGTACCTTTAACAGGATCCTTCAGAGTATATTCATCAGTAGAGTATTTTTTATAAACTTAAAAGGTCCACATATATGATTCAACTTTCTAGTTCAGCCAAAACATGATTATCATAATATAAAATGGGTTCCCCTACAAATAAGTAGGGGAACAGCAATGATCTAATCTATCTCATTCATAAGTTCATATTTTCCTTGCCAGAGCGTTGGAGCATTCCGCACTTTGTAGCTGTATCAAGGTACTCACCAACATTTCCAAATAGGTCTTATTCATGGCATCCTGACTGAGACAATAATATAAGAGTGGGGGAATTTCTGGCTTTGTTCCACATATCAATGCATATAGTGAATGCTCCGTGGCGGAGTGATAAAAGATACTATAAGTAAAAATGGCGGAGGGCAAGAAAAGAGCCAACTAGACACCTTCGCCATGATTTTCTTGCACAAAATACCAATAAGAGTACTATTTATTCAGTTAACAGTGCCATTGGTATCAGATTGTATGTCATGACAATATCCAAAGTATAGCCATTAGGTCAAAAAGCTTAGAAATAAGCTGGGATGTAAAAATATTCCCATTATCTGACAATACAAATTGGGGGCATCCATGCCAATAGATAATTTCTTCTAAAATAAACTTTGCTGTAGTCATAGCACTCAAATCCCTGACCGCTTGGCCACAACCCATTTTGTGAGGTATCAATGGCCACTTTCAAATACTTATTTTGACCTGATGTGTTAGTTAATGGGCCCATTTCATATAAACAGTATGCAAGCTAAATTGGGTTAAACCAATTAATAAGAGGTGGCTTTTCTGTAAGGCCCTTCCAATTGACATTACTTTCAACATTAAAGAGTCTCGTGAATGCCAAAACTTATTGACTCCCAATAATGTTGCTGTTTTAGTAATTCAAAAGTTTTCTAAAATCTGCCTTGTCCCATCGCCTTATGGACCCTAATGCTAGTTCTCTCTGTGAGTCAGATTATCCAAAATTGCTAATTATTTTGCACATTGTAAAGCCTCCCATTTTGAACAACGGTGTCTTTTCATAATTTTCTAAGCATCTCTGAATTTCATTAAACTCAATATCATATTGTTGAGTTATCATTTTTTATTATATAATTCATGAAATTCATCAGCCACCAAGTCCAAAGTAGGCAGGCAAGTTAACCATCTGCAATATAATGCTTACCACCTGGTCAGTGCTGATAATCTAAAATTGTAAGCTTGTAATTTCAAAGCCCAGCGGGCCAGTCTTTTTAGTACTAGGGGTGCCAAACCCAAAAGGGGAAGCCGCCACGCATCTTTATTCACAAATGGGCAAAATAAAAGGATTATTATAAATTAAAAATCCTAATATAGCACCTAGATTATCAGCCTAGGAAACCATATCAGATGGCGAGGAGGCTTTGGGGAAAAATTTTTCAGTGCATGCTTTAGCTGGAGGACCATAGCGGACAGCATTGGTGTGTGAGCATCAGCGACATGGGCATAAGGAGGTATAGTTGGGGGTTTTTTTTGTTAATGAGGCCAGTGGTGTCCATCGCCTTAGCATATTGAGAAAGTTGATGCTCAGCAAAAATGATGAGAGCCAGCACCCAAGTAAATGACTTGATGCGCCGGTGGGTTTTAAGATAATTGGGGTCAAAAAGAGAAGTTTTTGCTGCATCAATGCAAGCGAGGCTCACACAAAAAGCAAGCTCCTCAATTTTGTACTTCACATTATCCTCAAAATCATGAGGAAATTTGGGGATTGGAATACCCTCAACAAGGGGCTCCATTGCCCCATGGAGTTGCTGGCAGAGGAGGGTTGGCCAGGTAAGCTGCAGCCACAACTGCCATTTCATTAATATTTTATAAATGGGTAACCCGTTTTTTGGACAAAAATGGCAGAAATGTGATACAGGAGGGTCAACAAAAAACTCCTCCAAAGCAAAAAACCAGGTTTCACGTGGCACAGCCGTTCATCCTCACAAACTCATTTAAGAGCCTCAAATGGATTGGATTCGGCCGGTGCTGGGACAGCCACAGGAATTGGGGCTGTGGCTGGAGCTGATTGGCCATGTGCTGCTGACCATGGCAGCTCAGCTGAAACTGGTTCAGCCATCAACTCAGGATTTCATAATTTGGTTGAATTTTCAAAACATTTAAATTTTCTAATTTTTGATTGGCCTCTGCGTTGGAAGCAGCGCCAAAATTCCCTGACATTGTAGGCTGGAGGATCAAGCCCCATTCAAAAAATCGGGGCAAGACAGCTGCCAGGGCAGTGCCTGAGCCCTGAGCGGCAGATGTGACAGAAGCAGCAACCATGGGGAACTTGCACTTCAAGTGATGATGCTCAAAGCACAAGAGGCATGTAGTGTGGCTGTTTTCAACGCTTGCCCAGAATGGGTGATCAAGGGCAGATCTGATCACGGTGTTGTTGGAATTGTGAGGTGAGAGTTTTGATGAAATGGGCAGATCATTGTAAAGGCACAAGGCCCTTCCAACCGATCTGCCCTGTTGAGAACCACAAACTGCAACATGGGGTCTGCGCTGTAAATGGACAAACCCTCCATGAGCTCGTGGAGGAGGCGTTTGGGGGAAAGGAAAGAGGGCAACCCAGCGAACTGGACCACCAAAGTGTCCTAATCTGGGAGCCAGGTATGAACGGTGGACAAAGGAATTTTTTAAAAATTAATTGCAGCTTGGCTACTGCCACTGCATCAGCTTCAGAGCGGAAGCTGAGGTCAAAGTACCCCTTAAAGGGGCAGAAGTCAATATATCCGGCAGGTTTGAAAACTGCTGTGGCCATCTTGATGATGATTGCACTTGCATATGGGAAGAGATTCCCATATTTGACCCAGAGGCCAAAATGCAAATTGCTCTGTGGGAGCGCCAAAGGGCTCCGGAGCACCGCCTGAGAGCTGGCAAGGTGGTGGGCCAAGTCCTGAGGGTGTACATAACGCCAGGTAACATTGGGAGGGGTAGCAGAGCCAGCCTGGGCGCGCTTCAGCAGCAGCCAAAAGATGCCAGATGGCGGCGCACCACCACCCCAAGCTGGGGCAGCAGGCATCAATTGCATTGACATTGGTAAGTTATGGCTTGATTGAGCAGTTGTTTTTTGTATTTTTTTATAATCCGAATTTTTCTTTGATTTGGGTATCAAAGCAAAAGAAAGATTATATCCTACAGCAGGCCAATCTTCCTTCAGGCTCTTAGATTTTGCAACCAGCTTAGAATCACAATTGGCTACTACAGTAAAATGTACTCTGTGGTCATAAACTTGATCTCGTATACACGCATAAAAAAGCAAAGCATTCCTTCTCAGATACCATATAGTTCCATTCATAAATGGCCATGGTTTGGCTACAGTAGGCCATCAGATGCTCGTTTCTGTCAGGATCCACTTGTGTTATCAATGACCTAATGACAGTAAGAGAAGCATCCATCTTACTAATAAACGGCTATCAAAACTAGGTTACATTAGCAAGGGCGCATGGGTCAGGCAAAGCTGGAGTTTATAAAAAGCTAGTTGACAGTTACTGGTCCAATCAAAGGGCATGACTTTTTTAAGGAGGTGAACTATTGGTTCACATATATTACCATAGTGTTCTACAAAACGTAAGTAATAACTGATCTTGCCAGGGAACACTTGGGCGTCACGCTTACTACTTTGTTGTACCATGCGCTCAATATCATCAACCTTTGCAGGTAAAGCCGCAAGCCAAGTTTTACAATGACAAACCCCAGGTATTCCAACTGTTCAAGAAAAATTTCACTTACAGGGTTAAATTTCAATATGCCTTTGCAAGGTGGTGAAAAACTTCTTCCAAGTGTTGTAAGTGTTCGTTATATGCACTAAAAGCTTTGTTATCGTCTAAATAAATAAGCTTACGGTTTTTTCAGATCACCAAAGAGACTATTCATAGCCCTCTAAAAGGTCGCTGGGGAGTTGCACAGCCCTTGCACCATTCTAATTGGTTGATAGAGGCCTTGGGTCATAATCAGGCGCATTTCTCCTGTTCCTCCAGGGGCAGCTCTATCTGACAATAGCCAGAATTAAATCCATGGCATAAAAGTATTGTGCTCCACATAAATGGTCTACCACATTGTTGATCTTTGGTAAATAACAAAAATCCTTTTTTGTAATGCTATTCAACTTGTGATAGTCTTTACCATGCGGTTAGAACCATCTTTCTTTTTGATGATCAACATAGAAGAGGCTCAAGGGATCTTGGAAGACACCAGCAACCCTTGTTGCACTAGTTGATTAATTTTTTTAATTACTTCATCCGTCACTTTTGAACGTCTAATTGGCTGAAAGAAAATGGGCAAGTGATTTCCGGTATCAATATGGTAAAGTACATCATTAGCACAATCCAAATCACAGTCATCTTTTGTAAATATACTGCTGTACTTTTCAAAAGGGCCAGCTCTTGATCCTTACCCTCTTCAGTTAATCCAGCTAAGCTTTATCTTGATACTAAAGAGCAAACAAATTACTTCCCCTGCAAATTAAGTCCTAACTCATCAAAGTGGCCAAAATCAAAAACATTTTGAACTTCCTCAATAGGTAACATGTGTATAAGAAATATATTCTGATGTCGCTTTACCTGACTAGAGTATGGATACAAATTAGCTAAAAGCACCTGTACTTCTAGGTGGTCTGGAGGATGATCCCAGGAGCAGCAACAGGTTTCAATTTGGAAAGACAGAATGGCACAAATATATACCGTATAATCCTTGAGGGATTTCCAACTTAATTTCAGTGCTCAATACCAATTGACGTCCCAGAAGAATATTTAGGTTATGGTATCACGTAGTAAAATCTTTGTAGACACCACAACCTGATTAGGCAACTTTATTGTATGGGCTTAAATCATCTGATAGCCTAGAGGCACAATGCCTTTTTAAAGACTAGGTTAACAACCCCCAGAGTTCAAAGCGCAGTAATCTCATCTTTATGCTTGTAAAATAGTGCCATAGTTTAAAACCGGATTTCAAAAGTATTCTCTTCATATTTACTTGTAATTCCATGACTCTCATAAATGAGGATCAATAAGAAAATCATAGTTTTTGATTTTAGAGGACAATAGCAGGAGCAGATATTACTAGTGAGCCAAAGTGCAGCAGTAAAGCTCTGTATGCTCTTTCTGAAGTGGTAGACTGAGAGCCCACTGTACCATAACGTTTTTGATAATTAAGGTCTGGAGCAAGGCCAAATCACTTTACCATTTTAGTGGATACAATATTTACTGGTGCTCACTGCTAATGATGACACGGACTTTACGTTTTTATCTAAATACTAACATATGTGCATTAAGAAAAAAGGGTCTTCTTGGTGTAGTGATAAGACATTCAAGGTTTTCGCTTGCTATAAGAAAGTTTGTTTTTTCACGCCTAACTGAGGTATGGAATCCAACAGTTATTTATTAGGCAATGCCTTTAAGACCCCTTTAATTGGGGAATATCGCCAGAATTAATAAGGAGATCTTGTAACTCTAACTGTTGAGCATATATCCAGGCTACTTTGGCTCCCATCCTGTATCACCTTTTACCAGGGCACAGGGAGTCATGAGGACAAGTTCTTCAGTGAGCAATTCCTTTTCCACTGGACGTAAAGGGGTTGTATCAGACTTATGCCTAACTAAAGGTTAGAGAGGTGATGGTTTCATAATGAGGAAAATTTGTAGAGAAGGCAGAAGTAGAAAATACCAATTCTACTCTGCCCTGACTTTTCCCAAATCTTCCTCATTCAAATGGCTCACTAAACAACTTTTATTCTTAAAACTTACTTTTGGGCAATGATTGGATTAATGCCCAAAATTTTTACAACAAAAGCAGATTATTTAATTAATATTTGTTTTACACTGATGGCCATTTGGCTGAGTTAACTACTTAGTGGAAGACATACCCCAGTCAGCGGGTTTTCTCAATTTTCGCTGGCTTAATTTGGTTCTCCAAAAGGTGACAGTGCAGCGGTGAAGATAATTCACCATATGCGTATTATCATTCTCTTAAATAAGCAATAATATCAAAATCTAAACTCAGTATAGGGTTCACAGTCGTGGTAAAGAGCAATCTGGGCATCAAACGCATTAATGACATTAGCCACATACAGCGTTTGTGCTTCTAAGTATAAACGCTCAGAAAAGATTTGGACAAACTCGTCCTCTTAAAGGAAAAGTTGAGGAACTCCATCTTACGCTTTGTCATCCATTCAGCTCCTACAAACTCTTTGATAAGTATGGCCTTGGAGTTAGGATAAGACATACCAAACTTATTTAGTTTAGTCATAACTAGTTCTTGGCTCTTAGAATTCAAAGAATTTGTAACCACCGCCATATTAGCAGTATCAGACGATCCAGATATACTAAAATAAAAAAGAAGAAAAAATTGTGTTTTAGTTTCTTATAAAATTTGGGTAAATTTCCTGGGTGGAAGTAAAGCTATTATTTTAGACATAGGCCTGAAGGGCCTGCGACAAATTGACACAGCATTGAGCCAACATAGTATCAGGTTACTTGAGGCTCCTACAATTAGAACGGAGGGGAAGGCAGAAGGCAGATGGCACAGCCCTTGCGCCCCATCAACTTCATTACCTGTATCCATTCAAAGGGTCGCCTCATAAACTTGCCCCATACAACACTGACACTTGTTATCAAAAAAACGGTGGTATTTCACCTGAAATGCAATATAGATTTGTTCAATTGTTTAGTTAGAGGCCTAATTACGCTCTTAAAGCCATATATCTCCTCTAATGCACTTACTTGTTGTTCCATTTAGTTGATATGACAACTATGACATCATGAATTAGGAAATTATGCCAAAGTGGGCCTTCAATTTTGTTCATAACAGACCAATCTCACAACTTGATTTATCAGGGCCTCAGAGCAAGGTTTCTTAACGTTCCTAATACAACCTACTTCCTCCAAAAAGTAACCTTCAACTAAATGCCAGACTCCATACTGATAGACAATGTTTTTTGGAACAATAGAGTGTATCCCCTATAGTGGGTACAAATGTTAAATTGGCGTAAGGGTGTCAGATTTTAACTGCACATGTTGATAAACCAACAAATCAAAAGTAATGTAAGATTACAATACTTTAACCAAAAACTCACATAAGGAGAAACAAAATTCAGTAATAGGGGTTATATTAAAGTATATAAATGAGCACCTTGTACTATCAAGTACTAAAGGCTCATGGGACTTGCCCTTGTGAAACTCCTAATAACTTGATACTTCTTAACTTCCCATAAAGATTCCTATCCTTCGCAAATCTCTCCTCAAATATCATCATTCTACCAGCTTTCTTAATGGTGCTTCACTAGTTGCCAACCAACCCTTCAAAATTGTTAGACTAATTAAAAGATATCTTTATTGGGCCAATTTGCAAAATGTTAGAGGTCAAAGTATTGTTTATGAAAAGTGTTATTCCGCTGAACTTATATAAATTTATTATCAGATGGCCTAGATAAATCTAACTACCCTATTACTGATGTTTTACACTGTCATGGAACAATTAAGAGTAATTTCTATGAATAGAATGAGAAGCAATAAAAGTTTTAAAGCCAAAGCGTTGGAAGCCAAAGATTAAATAATGAAGGATTGTATCACTGAGGTTTCAGGGATCTGCCAAGGTAATATAGTACTACATTAGGCTACCATTTATAAAAGCAGGGGCATTGGGGGCGTACAACTAACTTGACCAAATCTTCTATCTAGATATTAGGTATAATATAAATTAGATATAACTATATGATATCCAGATAGTTGGTCAAACCAAATTATAACTAAATAAAGAATTACTCATAATTAACTATAGGATTTAGTCCAATAATTGGATCTAATTAATGTTTTAACAGGTATCATCCCCAAAAATTTAACAAGTATTTAAATGGAAGCTTGATAGCTAATACTTGGATTTTTTTGAATTGTTCAGGCAAAAGCGCTAACATATAGGGTCATTTTCTGAATATTTTAAATCGTTTTTAATGTTTGTTCTGGTGGTAGTATGTAGGTGTAAGCTGGCAACGCGGCTCCTACAAAAACTGTCTGATTCCTATTACTAATAGATGACTGCTGAACCATGAAGGTTACATTACAGGGTTTAACTTAGGAGTTATAAGCCCAATGTTCAAGGGTTAATACCAATGGTTAAAGTTTATAGTGGATAATTAGTTAATCCTCAGTGGCCAGCTAAAAATTGTTCAACTTATACCCTAAAACCCCCTACTGTTTTTTTATAAAGAACAGAACTCAATTGTAATTTTCTATTATACTGAACTTATAAATTGAAGAGTTGGAGGAAATAAAATTCCCTAGTTATTTTTCTCAAGTTATGGAATACCAGAGTGGGAATGAAGCCACTTTTAAAGAAGACTAAACTTAATAGTTGTTTCCATACAGCTAGTTTCCTCTCTTTTCTATTATAACAAGTATAAACCTGTGCTTTAAACTTAACTAGAAGTTACAGATGTAAACATGAATATTTGCAACCTTAGATGATGGCGAGACATTTTTTCTCTGTAATAGTAAGAGCTCATTTATGGTCATCTATCACTCAGCTGCAATAAGAAACGGGTGGTCTACTCACTCAGCGTTAGAATCAGGGCTTAAGTATGCTCACAGGTGCTTTGTAGCCCCTGATATCAACTTTTTCTGGATAATTATTATTCTCAACTGCCAAATTAAAATTTAGAGGGATTTTATACCACTTATATTGGAGATAATAAACACAATAACTACTTAAAAACTGAATTTTTATGAGGTTTTCATCAAATTGCCTCTAGGGGATTAATAATTGACCCTTATAATAAGTCAATGCTAGTATTTAATGTCACAGCTCAAAGTTTTGATTGCTTAGTAGCGTCTGAATTATGGAATATTAGCTTTACCTATTGGATTGGTTAAGACTCACCTCACTTTAATGCAAGGGCAGATGGGGAAGTGACAGCTGGAAAGATGAACCCGTGTGGCAGGGATTTTATATATTTATACTAATTAGAAGGCGGTGTAAAAATCTGAGGATTGCTCACTTGTTTATTGTTATCCTGCACATCAATTTAGTTCAAAGTTCCAATGATTGATACTCAATAGTGCCTATAGTTTACAGTATTTGGACCATTCAAAAACTCACTAGGTCGACTATATTCACTTCAACTCTTCCAGCCAATTTTTGGCATAATTTTCTTTTCATGTTTGGGAATTTCTTCTAAGGCAGGTAGATATACAAGCTGTGAATTAGGCGCGTCCATCTTGTTGACACTTTCTCCAAAGAAAGGATTTAATGAGAATACCAGGAAAGAGATTAAATAAATATGACTTTTATTAAAAGCTATTTATAGATAATGGTCATTAGGCCAGGGCCCTTACTTATACCTCTAGGGCATCTCCTGTCCACATTCCAGCACAAAATTTCAATAGATAATTTATCACCTCAACTTGGACCTTGAACTAATATGACTGAAACTTTTTCTTAGGTTTATTGGTGGCAAAATACTCTCAAAATTAGGGGGATTTTAGGTACAAAATTGCGATAAAAGCATGCAAAATTGTCCTAGAACCTTCTGGATTTCACTTTCGTCATACTGCTGACAAAATACACCTTCTGTGAAATTTTGGCATCAATTGAAGTAAATGACGCACCCCTAATTGGGACATCAACAGGCCTCTCCCTCAATAGCACTAGGTACTCCCTTTCAGGCGGTCCATGCATTTGCTATCATACCAATTATGTGGATTGACATACAAATTTCGCCCTAGGGCGGATAATTGATTACATTTTCCTTTTGTCTGATGGTCCATGGGATTTTCAAATGTTAATTTTGGGTCAGTCCTGAGTGATTTTGAATACAAATAAGTTGATTGTGTTCCCAATAATCAGGACCAATTGCTGATATTTGATGCATAGAAATCAGCCATAATATGTGAGCATATTTGGGCCAATTGCTCTGATAAAATACTTGATTGAATTGACATTGAGATGTTTGGCCAGAATTTTACGATTGCAACAGGCTTTGAGGTGAGAATATAGGTGTTAGCACAAGCGTTGAAAGGTAATTGGCCCGATCTGATGGTTGTCAAAAGGTTTTTTTTTTGAATTAACAACCAGAATCTGACTTTACCCCCTCTTGAGCAAACATAAGCCCTAAAATTCCCGATTAGCCTTTGTTGGTTTGTTATTATTGGCCCAAATGCCTGATGAGCATGGAGTTGGTTTTTATATTTAATAACTTTGGACCAAGCACCCAATGAGTCTGAAGTATTATGGCCCAAATGCCCATCAAGTCTGAAGTTGGATCCTCTCCCCAACCTCAATGCAAACCAAAACATCAATTATAATAGACTATTATATAAATATTTTTTTGTATTTTTTAGTTTGTTTTTTTGTGTTTTTTTCAACTTTTTCTTTTCTTAATCGCCCCCTTATTAAACATTTTTAGGATTTTTTCATGGACTTGCTTGTATATATGTCCATTCCTAATATCCTTGATTGTGTACATGACTTAGACGCTTTCTCAATCACTTTGAATGATCTGACCCAGATGCGATCTAACTTTTGCTTTAGCCTGAGCTGTGGGTGTTGCAAATAGAAAAACATTATTAACTTCAAATTTGGCCAGTAGGTAGCAATTTTCAAGTCCTTTTGATGTCAGGCCTTTTTCTCAGCAAAACTATTGTTGAAGGTATGAGCTTGTAGTTTGGTTATAGCATCTGCAAGCTTCTCAATGTACTGAGGGTAAGTGTTTCGCCAGGATCCTCTAGGGCCAAATATAGCAGTATTGGTAGGACTGGGTGTCTACCATATAATACTTGAAACGGAGACATCCTGGTTGATATATGGTAGGAAATATTGTAGGCAAAGACTGCCAAACTTAGATAAGTACTTCATTCAGATAGTTTGGCTGAGGTTAATTTCTGGGTAATGTTCATCAACGTCCTGTTTTCACGCTCAACAATCCCATTAGTTTTGGGGTGATAGGGGGCAGAAAGTACACCTTGTACTTCCATTAATTGGTTGAGCTTGGCAAGGACATTAGCGGTAAAGTTGGTTCTGTTATTGGTCAAAATAACCTGAGGACATCCATGTTTGTGGATGATGTTTTCAAGGAAAAACTTGGCAGTGGTTGATGCTCCAGCTTCCCAAATGGCCTTGGCCTCAATCCATCTGGCCAAGTGGTTGATGGCTATAATTATGTACTTGGCCTTCATATTGCTTGTTGGAAGCGGGCCAACAACATCAATAGATACAGTATGCCAGGTAAAATTAAGCCAAACAAGCTAGTAAGATGTGCTTTTTAGAACGGTTTTTAACCTTGGCACTCTGCAAAACATTCTATAGTTTCTTGGATGTCGAAATGCATTGACTCCCAGTAGTAGAATTACTTCAGATGCTCTTTCATCTTCTTGAATCCTCCATTCCCTATGGCGTTATGCGCTGCCATTATTAGGTCTATTCAGGATAATGGTCTTGGGAAGATAAACTTTTTGTCCTTGACAATCTTGTAAAGCATCCCACTTTTGATGGTTGTATTTTTATGTAGATCCAATGATATTTTTTTTAATTTGGCTCATCTTGATACTCTCTGCTGATCATTTTCATAAACAACTAATCGGCGGTCTGACTAAGTGTTACAATGGTGGGTAGTCAGGATAGACAGTTGGCGTTTTAATGTTTTGCCCCTAGCTCAATGCTTGATGGTGTAGTCATAGGCTTGAAGCTTTAATGCCCAGCGGGATAATCGGCCCTCAGGTTCTCTTGAGTTGTTTAAACATCTTAGGGAAGCATGAACAGTAACAACTTTGAAATGAGTGACATGAAGGTAGATCCAGAATTGCTTGCAAGCATACATGATGACTAAGTATTCTCATTCCATCATTGTGTAGTTTCTTTTGCGAACGTTTAAGGTCCAAATAGCAAATGCAACTGATGTTCTTCACCATCTTCTCCAACTTGGGACAACACAGCCCTCATAGCTGTTCAGGATTCGTCAGTTTGGACAATATATTCTCAATCAAAGTCTGGGTATCTAAAAACAGGCACATAGTAGGGCTGCTTGGAGTTGGTCAAACGCAACCTGGAAAGCTGGAGTCCAGTCAAATGGGACCTTATCTTTAAGCAGATAGAAAAGCAGCTCTTCAAGTTGTGCGAAGTCAGTGATAAATTGGCAATAGTACCCAATCATGCCTAGTAATACTTGAATATTGCGCTGGGATTTGGCCATTCCATTCTGGAGATGTCATCCAGCTTAGAGGGTTGGGACCGCAGACACACTTATCAATCACAAATCTGAGGTATTCCAGTTGGTCTGTTTTTGACATTTTCTGGGCTTGATTTTCAAGTTTTTAACAGCTAGCCTTTTCTAAAACCTCCTCTAAGTGTTCCAGGTGGTCGTCAAAAGTGCAGCTGAAAACGTTAAGATCGTCAGGGTACACTAGTACACATGAGAATTTCATATCTCCCAGGATTGTGTCCATTTCTCGTTTGATGTAGCCAGGGCATTGCAGAGTCCTTGAGGCATTCTCGTCAGCTAGCATAAGACCTCTTGGGTTATGATTGCACATTTCTCACACTCCTATTGAGGAAGATCTATTTGCCAGTATCCACTGATAAGGTCCATTGCTGAGAAGAACTTTGCGCCCCCTAGCCTATCCAAGGCGTCGTCAATTTGTGGCAGTGGGTATGGGTCCTTTGTGATGTTGTTTAACTTCTGATAATCAATGACTACTTGGTTGCTTCCATCCTTTTTTTACTATTAAAATTGGTGCTGCCCATGGACTTTTTGAAGGGCTAGCATGCCACGATCAAGAAGTTTCTTAATCTCCTTGAATACTGCTTCTTCTGATGATTTTGAGCATCTAATTGGGCATAATCAAATAGGTTTATGATTTCCTGTATCAATTTGTGGGTGACACCATTAGCACATCCCAAGTCGAAATTATCTTGTGCAAATATTTCCCAATATTTAGAGAATAACTCCTGACTTGACCTTTCTCATAGTTGGTCAGGTTGCTTAAATCAGCCATAGGGACAACATTATTTATGCTGAGTTGGTCCTTATTGGGGAGCCCTAATTTAACAAAAGTTTTGAACTCAAGAAATGAGTGAATTTCTGTGGTAGGGAACAGATACAGAAAAGCTATTGTTTGATGTCGCCTAATGGAGATGAGCTAGTTTTGCAGGATTGCACATAAGATATGTATTTCTCCGTGGCTCAGAATGATAATAACAGGGGTAATGTTTGGTTCAAATCGAGATTTAGACCATGGTTGATATACCTCATAATAAAGTCCTTCCTGGGATATTGATTGTTAGTCTCATTGGGATGATTACTTGTTCTCTGGATGGTATAGTGATGGTATGATTTGATCAAAGTGGAATGCCATTTGACTCATCAATCTGTGTGGGTAGTGGTTTTATCTTCGACTAAGCTTTGGAATACTCAATTGGGACGGCTTCATCTTTGTAGGCCAGATTTATGAATAGGCTGGGTTTCTTTTTCTCAACAGCCTTATCATGGTTATAGTAAAGTGGATTAGCCTGGCTAAGAATGGTGAGAGTATTGTCCTTATGATTGGTAACAATTCCGTATCTTCTTAGGAAATCAGTCTCAATTGAGATATCATAGTTTTATTTGTCAACACTATGGCAGGTGTTATTACTACAATTGATCCAAATATGTGTAGTAGGGTACTGTATGCGCCCAGCAATTTGGTTGTATGCGCTCAAGATGTTCCATGTTCCTGAAAGTGGGCAACATTGGGCGCAATTTTCAGTTCTAACCAGCTTTGTGCTGACTATATTGGTAGGAGCACCTCTATCAACAATGGCCTGAACTCGCACCTTGTTTACTGCTATGTCCACATAAGCACATTCATAGTGGTTTTTAGAGGTATTTATTGTATGAATGCTGTGATTGAAGCCCGATTTCAGGTGTGATTTCAGGCTTGAGAAAATATCTGGGAGTTATCTGCTAAGGTCTTCTTGGGAATGGCTACTTGAACTTTTGAAAGCTTAGATAGGTAGGTCGAACATCTGGGTTGAAGGTATAAACCCTGATCAATAATCTGCTTTGCGTAGAGTTTTGATACTTCAGCTCGGGCTTCAATGGCATTTTTTAAGGGTTTAGTTGCTTTTGCTGTGGCCCAAGTGGTGACCATCATGGCATCATTAGCCATGGTATGGTGGAGGTTATCTTAAGCAACGTCTTCAGCCCTAAAGAGCATATCAGGGTTAGGTGGAATGGTTTGAAAATCGGTGGAGTTAGAGCATTCCGCCTCTGTTCCACCTGTTCTTTTCTTGCCTCATTGTCACTATTGATTTTTAGAGCAAAGTTGATCCCAAGCTTTTTGTTGGACCGTCTGTGGCATTGTCTAGCAAAATTCCTTCTTAAACCACAAATATGGCAAGTAATTGGCCCTGTTTGTTGCTTTTGTTCAAATTTTTGGTTCATACTTCAGAAAATTTTCCCCAGGTCGGACATTGTGTTGCCTTTTGGGACCAAAAATCGATATTTTTTCTTTATTTTGGCCCGATTAGGAGTATTGAAATTACAGGAACAGCTTCTCAAGTAGTTGATAAGCTCTTGGATTTCTAAGCTTCCATTGAATGCGGGAAGCATGACATTGTGCAGTTCATGAAAGGGCATAATTGCATCTCCATTGCAATCTTGGCGTCAAACTTATCCATTGCATTACACCCACGCAGAACTTGTGCCTCATGTAAGAATCTACTGCAAAGTTCTTAATAGTCTCGTTCTGTTTGAATTCAATATTAAGAAGCTCTCTTTTTCAGGCTTCTAATTTCTCAGGACCTCCAAATTGTTGAGTTATTGTAATTTGGACATCCATATATGGACCAATCGTCACCCAAATAGGGCATAATGAGGTCACAGTTTTGGGCATCGAGTGAGTAAATCAGCGAAATCCCTTTGCATGGTCTGATGCTCCTCTCATTGCTTTTTCATATAACTTGAGGAAGAGTGAACGTCTCCATCCTTATTGAACTTTGGTAAATTCAGTGGTTTGAAGTCATCTCACCCTATTTTGGGCATAAGGGGTTATACTTCTTATGAAACGTCTTGGTGTATCATCGCCCATAATCAAGCCTCTTTCCTGTTGGGAAGTATCTGAACTTTTGATTGATGCTAGAACTCTAGATAGAGCGTATGTCAAAATATCTGTTTCTGCATTGGTGTCGACTTCTGATAACTTGATTTCATGATATTGCTCCAAAATACTAAATTCAGACGACTGAATTTTGCCCTTAATTACTTTTCCAGGTTGTTTTTTGGCTGAATAAGCGGAGCCTTTTCCTGTTTCTTTTTTGTCAAAGTTGGGCAAGCACTGGCAGCCTTGCTTTTTGAGGGATTCAAATTCTCTTTTATGGTTGTCATACTACTCTTTGAATAAAGCTTGATCAGTTATTATGCTTTTTATATCTTTGTCCATACTGTCTCCTTGGGAATTTGCAGTTATTAGCTGCATTATGAGTTCCCAATTTTCCTGAGTAATTTCAGTATTTCTAGCCTGTAAACTCGACACCACAGTCCAACTTTTAGAAAATCACTCTTTGATCTGATCATCCTCTTTATCCCTATTTAGGATGGCTGGCTTTGCTGCAAAGTCCTCAAAGTTTTTATTTATAGTATCCAGATCAGCCCAAACATACTCTAAAAAGTCACTAACTTTTGCATATAACTCCAGGATACTCTTTGGCCTGAAGTGGCATGTATGGTAAGTCATTCTGATTGAGACAATAGGTAATCTGAATGGCTTTCCAGTTTTTGACAGCGGTTATTTGTGCTTTATACCCATTATTGTGATAGCCCATTTTGGGCCAGAACTTCTGCGGCTATCTTCAGGACTACTTCATTTAGAAGCTCCTCAAGGGTGTTTAATCTCCCATGAGCTTCATTGGCAAGTCCCATATTATCAACAATTGCCTTTCATACTTCAGCAAAACTGGAATTTAGCCTGTTCAGTAGAGCATTTTGGGAAGATTGTTCCTCCCCTTGCACATGGTAGATTTTAATTATTTCCAGATTTGTCTAGCAATCATTCGCTGGGTATGCTTATCTGAGGGTTGAACAAAGTTAACCAGGAATTCGTTAGTTGCTTGACTGTCTGTGAGACATCTGGCAAGAGATGCCATGGTTGCATCGTGGTATTCATATATATCTCCATCTTGAGTACTGATCCTTAAGGTAGTAGAACAGGCCAAAGGAGGGATAGATTTGTGAAGTACCAATCCTAAAACCTTGATACAGGGTTTCCAGCATAGCTTTTACACTTGAAGATGCAAGATCAATCAGGCTGATTGTATCTGCATGAGCTCTCCCCACTGTGTTAAGATCCAGGGAGTAGGAGGTACCCGCTTCAGAGCCTTGGCGGCTGGTATTAAATTAATCCAAGATTTCTTTGTTGCTGGTTTCCATATCATTGTTGCTATCTCGTCTGGCCAATTATGACAGGAATTGGTTATGGGAATTTATTTCAGATAATGGAACCAGTTTTGAGTGAGCACCAGTTGTGAAAATCTGAGGATGCTCACTTATCTATTTTTATCCTGAACATCTATTTGGGTCAAAATATTAATGATTGATCCTCAATAGTGCCTGTATTTTATGGCATTTGGAACATTCAAAAACTCACTAGGCTGACTTATTTTGCCTAGACTCTTCCAGCCTATTTAAGGTATAATTCCACCTTGTGTTCAGGAACTTCTTCCAAGGCAGGTAAATATACAAACTGTGGATTAAACATCCAGCTTGTCAACACTTTCTCCAAAGAAAAGCTTAAATGAGAAAATTAGAAAAGAGATGAAAAATTATATTTTTTATTATAAGCTAATTATTAAATAATGCTCATTAGGCCAGGGCCCAGTATTTATACCTCTAGGGCATCTCCTGTCCACATTCAAGCACAAAATTTTAATAGATAATTTACCACCTCAACTTGGCCCTTAAACTGATATGACTGAAACCTTTTCTTAGGTTTATTGGTGGCAAAATACTCTCAAAATTGGGAGGATTTCAGGTACAAAAATTGCGATAAAAGCATGCAAAATTGTCCTAGAACCTTCTGGATTTCACTTTCGTCATACTGCTGACGAAATACACCTGTGAAATTTTGGCATCAATTGAAGTAAATGACGCACCCCTAATTGGGACATCAACAGGCCTCTCCCTCAATAGCACTAGGTACTCCCTTTCAGGCGGTCCATGCATTTGCTATCATACCAATTATGTTGATTGACATACAAAATTCGCCCTAGGGCAGAAATTGATTACATTTTTCGTTCGTCTGATGTTCCATGAGATTTTCTGATTTTAAATTTGGGTCAGCCCTGAATGATTTTTAATAAAAATAAGTTGATTGTGTTCCCAATAATCAGGACCAATTGCTGATATTTGATGCATAGAAATCAGCCATAATATGTGAGAGTATTTGGTCCAATTGCTTTGATAAAATAATTAATTGAATTGACATTGAGATGTTTGGCCTGAATTGTATGATTGCAATAGGCTTTGAGGTGAGAATATAGGTGTTAGCTCAAGTGTTGAAAGAAAATTTAACCAATTTGATGGTTTTCAAAAGGTTTATTTTTGAGTTGAAAACCAGAATCTGACAGGCAGGAAAATATTTTCACCTTGCTGAATTACTTTGACCCTATAAAACAGGCCAATTTCCACAGGGTAGACTATACTAATCTACACGTAGCCTGGAAAGAAACCTCCAATGAAATCCCTAGTCTCAGCCAATGATTTGGTGCAATCCGACTTTCCAAACTCATTTTGTTTGCCTAATCATTAATAGAAGTGTTAACATAATTCAAGGGGTTCCACCAAAAATTGACTAGAGACTTTTGTCTGATTTTAAAAAGTTTACTACCAAACTACCCTTTTTGATACATCAGACCTTTAATTGTCTGACATTACCCCTTCAAGAATGGTAGAGGGGGAATAAGGTCACACGAACCGTCCATGTACTCAGTTGACTGCAATTCTGATAGCAAGGGAATTAATGGAGTACTCAACCATTACTTATAAGTGACTACAAAAGGGACTTCCCAAATAGACCCAAGCTTCTCACTTCTGGGAGTGATACAGTTGTGGTAATTCAACATCAAGACTGACACTTGAAAGGGAGGGAGAGACTTCCTATGCTCATTTGTGGCTACTCCTTCTTTGTTTAACGTTTTAGCTAAGTTAGTCATGCATCAAACTGCAGCTGATAATGCATTGTGACAATCTTTTCAGGATTTATCAGGATCATCTGTTCTACCAGAGAAGGCGTCTTTTGCTATCAGGGCTAGTACTCCTGGTTCTCGCATTTATAAAACGTGGAAGGGAGACATTTTAGGGATTTGATGGGTAGCTGATACAGTAGACCATGAGGGCACTAATTAAAAATTGATCCCAGTGTAGGAGATCTGAGCTGGCCATCTTTCGTAATATGAAAAACATGGTTCCATTTGCTCTTTCCACAGTACCATTTGTGGAGGGATTGTAGGGGCTGAGAAAAGTTGCTGCGCCCCACGGAAGTAACTAAAATTTTACCACCTGCAAGGTGAAATTCTCTCCCAATGACACGTAGTAGGACCTGAAGACAACCATGCCAGATTAAAATATATTAATGGAGGAAGGTGTCAGTATCTTTTGCGGTCTGGGCAGAAAGGACAATTGCTTCAACCCGTTTGGTGAAGTGATCAAAGCATACCAGGATTTAGCAATTCCCGCTGGTAGTCTGAGGTAGCTGACCTACCACGTCCAAGATTATGGTATAAAACGGCTGTTGAGGCGTGATGGGTTGGTAACAATACTTGGGTTTTTAACTGGATTGCTTCTTAAAGATTAGGCAGACATCTGGCACTTTGATGATAGACTCCATGATTCCCTCCCAATAATACAAATCTTCACCCACTCATAAGTTTTACGCACTCCACTGTGCCCAAGAATAGAATGGAACTTCATGATTATGGGAACTTGCTCATAAGGTCAGAGATAAGGCAATCAATTCACCCCTATTTTCTTATACAACTTCCCACTTTCCACCTTGGTGTTGCAAGAGTGTTGGGATAACATTTTACAGACAGGTTCATCCTCATCTTCCCAGGAGTCAGGGGTCATAAGGAGGCCATGCATTCTCTCTGAATCACTATTATCCAGGTGAAGGATAGGCAGCCAAGTCAAGCCATCAACGTTCATATGACAGTTTCCATCTCGGTGCTCAATCTTCATATCAAAGTGTTGTAGCTATAAGGACCAGAAAGCAAACCTCCCAGTGGGATTCTTCATATTTTGTATCCACTTCAGGAAGGCGTGTTCAGTGACCACAGTGAAGGATGTTCCATATAGAAAAGGGCAGTATATTTTACAGTCATCAGGACTGCAAGGCACTCTTTTTGGCAACACTGTAATTGAGTTCAGCCTTGGACAAAATCTCGCTAAAATAGAAGATGTGATTATCCACCCCATTATCATCCAATTGAGCCTGAATGGCTCAAACAGCGTAGTTATAGGCATTGGTAAACAAAAGGAAAGGTTTATTGTAATCAGTGTTGTGCAGAATAGGGCGTTTTTGTAATAGCTTCTTTAGCATTATAAAAGCGGCCTTTTGTTCATCAACTAATGAAAAGGACGTTCTTAGACAAATAGTTGTACAAGAGTTTTACTCAGCTGGGTAAACTTGAGAATAATTTAGTTGTATTACCCCATTATACCCAAGAAATGCCTGGTTATCTTGCAGGGTTTTGGAGCAGAAATTTTGGATATCGCTTCAACCTTGTCTTGGAGGGGTTGAATCCCGCTCTGTGATATGGCATCTATAAGGAAACCTAACTTCTTCAGGAAAAAAGTGCACTTGGAGGGCTTTAAATCAAGGTTGTACTGACATAGGCGTTAAAAGGCTTATTTCAGGTGATAAAGTTCATCATTAAATGTTATAGAAAAACACAGTAATATCATCTAGATAGATGATGACACAAATTAACTTGAGGTCCTGCAAGATGTGGTCCATGGCTCTCTGGAAAGTTGCAGGAGCGTTGTACATCTCCTAATTTAGTCAGGTGGGATGGAATAGACCTTTGCTGCAAATCAAAGCGCAATTTCTCCTGATCTTTAGAGAGATGTTTATCTGCCAATCGCCGCTGGCTAATTCCATGGCTAAGAATAACTTAGATCCAAAGAGCTGTGCCAGGGCGTCGTCAATGTGAGGGATAGGATAACTATCCCTCTTTGTGAGGTTTTTAGCCTGTGGTAGTCCATCACGACCCAATGGCTACCATTTTTCTTTTTTAAGGAGGAGAGGCGTTGACCATGGGCTTTGCAAGGGTACCAGTAGCTCAGAATCTAGTAGCTGTTTGAGTTCCATACTCCTCTAAAGCTCCTCAAATTTTAATTTATGATAAGGTTTGGAACGGTGGGACTAGCATCTCCAAAGTCAATGGCATGACTCCAACCCTTCATGTGACCATAATCGGGCTCATCTTTTGAGAATATGTCGCTGTAAGACTCTATAAAACTATTAACTTTATTAAGCTTTTTAGGGGTTAGATCATTGGAGATATGAACGTCAGGCAAGGTACATAATGATTTTCCATCAGGTAGGCCCATATCTGATATAGACCCAATACAGTAAACCTGGTTAATCTCCTTAACTTGGATCAGCAGACCTTTCCCAATCTCCTGGTGCTTCTTTACAACCATGTCCTTACTGGTAAGATTCCACAGTAGAATATTGATAAGGTGTTGGTAGGCAGGGTCTAGGATGCCTGGTAATACTTGTGGTTCTAAGGGACTGATTTCATAAATGTAAGTTATGTGCAGCAGGCAGTTGTGGGGGATTTGCATGGTAATCTTAATGTCAAGCACCCTTTGTTCACCCGCTTAAATAAACACCTCTTTGTATGCATAAAACGGAAATCCCTCTAGGGCGTCCACTGATTCAGACAGCATCTCAGTATTCCGCCCTGCCGTTGTGTAGTGTAAGGATAAGGAGGAGAAAGGATACTCAGCAGTGCAAGCTTGTTCCTTTTTTCAATCTCATTGTGGTCCAAAAATCAGGGGATCCATATAGTTAATCAGGGAGGGATATCCCTACTTCAGATTGATAATCTTTTCATACTTAAATTATAAACTAGATACCAATGAGCATGTCATAGCTATTGTTGGCTAAGGCTACCGCGGGGCTGAGAGGAGGAGTTTCCCAAATTGGATGGGTAAAGATGAGTAGGCCCCAATAGTGTGAGTGTTGGTCGGACCAGCAATGCCAAACTCCTGAGTATAGTAAAGGTTAGGGCCATCTTAGATTTTTATATAAGCTTTGATGATGCAACGTTCACAGGGGATCCAGTGTCAAGAATGGAAACAATTTGCATTACATTGACAACAACCTCCACTATAGTTAAGGTCCCTTAAGTAGGGAAGAAGAGTGAGGACCTCCTTCAGCCAGAGAGTAGAAGCAAGGCGTTTGGCAGTTTCAGAGAATTTATCAATGATAAGTGCAGTGTATATACACTCTGAGTGGATTTTGTCATTGCGGCAATGAGATGGTCAGCGTCACTGGCAGTATCAATAACCTCCAGACCTCTCAGAACCTGATAATTGTATGTTTTGCGGGGTAATATAGCCATATACACTCTTTCTGGGGTCAATTGGTCAGGTACCTCCAACTCACCTGGGCTCCTAAGACTTAATGACCAATATCTTCACAAACCCCTTTCATAAACATCATCAGAGTGGTTTTTAATGCACTTAAATAACTCCATTGGTTGGGAGGTAAGGGCAGGGCTTTCTTTGTTGCAGGGAGGTCCTGGGTGCGTTTGATTACTTAGGTAGCTTTGTGAGGAAGTTTTTTGTGATAGTTACAGCTCTACAGTTAGCCTTTGATGCAGGGGGTTTGGGCTGCCCCATGGCTACAGGTTTTAAGCTAGATATGGCAGAAGGAGTTGCTAAGGTGGGTAGAATCATGGAGATGAAGGCTTAACTATGCCAGCTTTGGGTCAATCAGCAGCTGTGTGATTTTAAGAAACAGGCGGTTTAGAGCGTGTCCTGATCATTTGACCCATTGAGAGTGGGGACAATTGGCACCTGAGGAAGACCTTAGGCTTAGGAGCCAGCTTTGGAACCACTTGGAGAGGCTCATTTGTTAACAAACGATGATCTTGGTGGCAAGGTAAAGGGACGACTACCTTTACAAACTGGTTTTTTTGAGCGGAAGATGAAGGGGAGCACTGCCTCATCACGGCCATTATATGCTAGGTATTTTTATGATATGAGGAAGCTGTTTGGGATGGAAACTCCGTAGGAGCAGGTTTCTAAAGGGAGATAACCGTAGGCGAGGCTAGAGTGTTTAGAATAGATGCTTGCCTCAGAGCTCCTTGCATAGGGGCAAGTTCATATATGTCAGCCACCGCTAGCAGAGCCTATTTGATATCTCGTACATTTTGAAGGTGCTCTTGAAGGAAGAGATATGCAGCGCCAACGAGAGATAATGCATTAAAACCAGCCAAAGTAGCAGCAATGGCGTCATCTAGAGATAGCATGTTTGCTAGCAACAGAGGTTGAGCTTCATTATAAAATCGCTCAACAAAAAGGGGATTGTTTCTTCCTTTTTCAAGTTAAGGCACATAAAGGCCTGTTTTTGCCATTTTAAACTCTGTGGGGAGCCAATGTATTTCCAAGGAACGTCCCCTGTGTGTTGATCAGGCTCTCTTCCCTTTTTCAAATAAAAGGTTCCAAAGAGGGTGGCTGTACCCCTCATTACCCAGGGAGACCTCGCCCATGTGGTAAACAAGCGCTGGGTAACAGCTCTCCCTCTTTGGATCCCTCCCCTGGTGCCCATGCTCACCTCAGCGAACTTGTCTGTCAGATCAAAAAAATTTGCAACGAGATTGCCAAACTGAAGTTGATTGGTCTAAAAACGTTTGGAAACAAGCCCAATGATTGGAATCCACATAGTCAAAAAGAGATGAAGATTGAATCATCATCCAGAATGCTGATAGTTTTAAATTTGACCAGTAGTGCGATCGATAAAAATTAACCCACTCTCAAATACGTTGGGGATGATCCCCAATGTGCAGGTAGTAGCATCAGACACCATTGATGATAGTTCAAAGCTCCCTTCCAGCAAATTGGGATTTGCAGCTGATGAAACTCTTTTAAATGAACAAATGGCCCAGCGGCCAGACATGGGTGGGTTGGGAATCCCAAACCTGTTATAACCAATTGGGACTGCCCCTACATGGGGTGGCCCTGGGGGATTCCCGCTGCTCATCAGGCCAGACACTGTCATGCCAACTGTCAGAAATGCAGTTGAGCCTTGGTTTGGGCGTTTGAGGTCAAACTGACAATGACTTGGCCTGCTACCAAATTCTTTGATGTCAGTTCCCATTGAGCTTATCTGCCCCATCCCCAAATAATTTGCTGGTTAGGTCAAAGTTGAGGGACCTGATCCCTGCTTGATATTGCATAGATTGACCACTTTTAATCAGTTGCATCACACTGAGAAAATTGTTGGTCAATTTCCTTCACTTTCCTTCAAATAAAATTTGCTGCTAAAAACTATCAATTTTATAACTTTATTGATATACTCCTGGCCACATTCCTGATAGCTTTACTCTGGTGGCCTGTCAGATTCTATACTAGATGGGCTTTACCAGTACTGATAGTTACTATGGCCCTCACCATCGTCAACTGGATTCAGCAAGCTAGATACTTCTGGCAATTCAACCCTATTATTTCAAATATCCTCCATCAATATACTGGGATCTCATGGCCTTACATCCACCAATTCCAAGCAAGGATCCGCCCCCTTGTCTCCTCAGGTGAATGAACCCACCAACTGGTGACCTTGTAGTAACTATAACTATGGCGCCACCCCTGCAGCAAGACCCCCAGTGTCTGGGTTTGTCTCCATTTGCTTTTGTTCTCAGGTTGCTATTCACAATTGCCTTACATCAACGTTTTATGAATCCCAAATTCATGGCTTTATATAAACGTCATATGTGTGGTAATGCCTTGGCGTTCTGGCTTGCTTTTGGGTGCTTACGCATCCCAACTGGCAGGTTGGTCTAAACTTCTTCTGCCAGTTTCATGACAGCCAAATTCTTCAATAAGCATTAGTTTAACCTCCGCTTAGGTGTTGAGCTTGGGTATGCTGGGAACCATGATCACTTGCCCATGCGACTCAAGCAAAAAGGATGTGAAATATTTTAATGATCCATTGTGCCATCCATGTCAGATTTATAAACATATAGAAACAAAGCGATGCTTCCCTCTCTTTAGTTAGACTTATCTTTATATGGGGGTTTTAAAAGAGACAATGTCAACTTTTCTTTCTCGTTGCAATCACTTTTGCAACTTATTCAATTCAAGTCTGAATTTAGTTTGATAATCTAACAGAAGAGCTTAATTTGCGCCCATGTCAGGGAGCAGTTGGGCAAGTAAGGTAAGAGGCACAGGTGATAGGCCCATGACCTCCAACATTCAAAAACGCCCCAGAGAAACCGGCATATTAGATAAAAGTAAAAAACTGGTGGTTACTATTTCACCAGAAATCCTCACTTGGCAGGCGCGATGTAACCAGTACATCAACACGTTGCACTCTCAACCACTCTCGTCGGTGGAATATGGAGTCTGGGTATTCCTGGATATCCAACAAACAGCTTTATGGAAAAAATTTTATGGGGATGTGCACACTTATTTCCTGACCGCGGTGTACATCGCCCTCACTCCATGTCATGCGGTTGGCTGGATCTCAGTTTTAAAAACAAGGAGGCAGCAGACGAAGCTGCTGCAGTGCGCGTTGTGATCAACCTCCCTGAAGGGCAGCAGGTCGTCAAAAACAAGCGCACCAGATGGACAAAAGCCAACTAAATTTTCCTCACGCTCAACTTCTTGCTCATTACAGTCAAGTGTGCCATTTTGGAGCAGCACCTGAAAGATGGTCTCACCATATATGGCGAAATACAATCCTTTGAGATGCAATGCTTTACGCTGATGCCACACCTGTGCACCAGCAAAGCCATTGCAGTTATGACTCCAACCGAGGAGATTGTGAAGGACCTATTCCAGATCCCGCACTCCACCTTTATTGATATTTTAGGCATACCACCCACCCTTTCTGGGTAACCGTAGACAGCGCACCCCTCATCTGCACCCACTGTGATGCGTTCGGCCATAAGGCACATGCATGCCCCATCAAGGAGGGCATTACATTCCAAGAGCACCCCTTGGCAGCCATGGCCAACGGGGAGGCGCATTATGAACCAACCATTAGTACCAAAGAGGTCTTCCCGTGGGGAGCACAAGGCTGCTACATACTAGTAAAGCCTGTATCTCTTTAAGAGCAAAAGAAGGCCAAAAAGGCCCTCAGGGCTGCGGCCAAGGAAGCGGCCAAAGCCACCACCTCTATCCCACACTCCTAATGCCAGGAGGACATTGAAACCTTCACAGTGGAAGCAACTCAGGAATCCCTCAACCAATCAGATTGGGAGGCCCAAGTCAATTGGGCCACCCAATCTGAGGATCTGATGGGTGACTCAATCTCACCCAAAATTTGCAACCAAGCCCCAGTTGAAACCAACTTAGTTTCCAACCTACCTAAAAAAAATTTTTGACCTGAACATTGGTGTACTGAACTCATCCGCACCACAAAAAATCATTTGACAGTGGGAAAACAAAAAGCAAAGGCAAAAGCCAATGTGAACCTGTCTGCTAAAATTAACAAATCTACCAATAGTGTTGCTGCAAACACCCGCGCTACTGTGAAGGCCCATGGGGATCCAGAGGAGGCTGGTGGGCCTGAGTGCCCACCCCCTTGCACCTAAGGTGCGATGGGGGAAGCCTTCACTTTAGGGACGTTGAATATCGCCAGACTTAAGGCCTCGCTGTCCTGGGCTAGGAAACTGAATTTTTACAAAAAAAATTTACTCATGGACATCCTGGCCATCCAGGAGTCCCACTGTCAGCGAGGTTCTGAGGACGTTTGGAAAACCATGCTCCTCCCTTCCCTATCCTTCTGGTCTGATCACTGTGGGTGCTTGTTCAGAAAAACAATTTTTTTAAATTTTTATTGTCTGAATCCTTCCTCGATGGCTGAGTCCTCATTGTTACATTTTTGTGGGCTGACGTGGCACATGCTATCGTCAACATTTATGCCCCAACCTGTTCATGAGAGCATCAGAAATTTTTCTCATCAGTCAAATCCCTTCCATTACCTCCTGACCCTTTTCATAGTTGGTGATATGAACTGTTGGCTAAACACATCCACGGACCGCTGGCCTTCCTCATCCCACCCCTCCAGGGTCATGTAGAACTTAGCGTTCTAAAGGCCACCCTTGGGTTGCTAGATGCGCTGCTGCAACAGGCTCCACTACTTGAGAACATGACGTTCCCCCACATTCACAACGGCCAATTAAGGTCCATGTCCTGCATTGACCTTATCCTCACACCGGTGAAATTTTGGTCTCATATTTCCCACTTCCACACATCAAAAATCGATTTATCCAACCAATGACTGGTATCATTAACCTACCACTTACCCATCACAGTGGCTGGGGCTCCAAATTGGTGCAAACTCCGCCCACTCAAACTTACATCACCAGGATTTTCCACTTGGGTGGAATCAGAGACTTTGGCAAAAGAGTTTATTACACCATTTTGTGCAGACCCAATTTCCACGTGGTCAGCCATCAAAGAGGATACCATCCGCCATGCTCACCACCTCTCCTCCCATCGCTCAAGAGCTACATCAGCTGTCATCTCGCATGCTCTGGCAGAGTTGGCGCACCTGGAGTCCAACATCCCAGCCATGGGCTACAGCCCTGCTTGGGGCCAGAAGTGGGCAGAAGCAGCTGCCCACCTCAACGCGCTTGAAAAGCAACACAAACATTGGGTTTGTGTTCAGTACAGGGCCAAACACATTACAGAGGGCGGCATGTGCTCCACTTATTTTTTTAAAAATTCTTCGCACTGCACCAGAGCATGGCCTGTACACAGGTGCAGAGGTCGGATAATTCTGTTGCAGATAAACCAGCAGAAGTGGCGGTCAAAATACAAAAATATTACTCCAAGTTGTACCAATCCAATCCAATTTAACCAGCCAAAATGGCAAAATTTTTTGATAGCACGCACATCTGCATCATTTCCTAAAACCCAGAGTTAATAAATTCGATTACTCCAAATGGACTCTGGTCTGCCATCCACGGTGCACCAAATTGGAAATGTCCAGGCCCTGATGGCATTTTGTATGAGTTCTATAAGAAGTACTTCAAATATTTATCCCCACTGTTGCTTGCCTCTCTTAACCAGAGCCTTTTGGAAACGCGCTTCTACCAGGAGGACAAGAGGCCTTCACCATCACACTCTTCAAGAAAGGGGATAAGCTAAGACCTAGCCAACTGGTGCTCCATTCCTTTAACTAACATGGATACAAAAATTTTAACTTAAATCATGGCTAACTGTCTAGAGATTGTATCATCTGCCACCATCTCCCCAGAACAATTCGGTTTCATACCCATAAGGTTGATTTGGGACAACGTGCACTCTGTGGCTAATGCATGCCAGTCCACGGCCTCTGGGGCACTTGTACCTTTGGACCAACAGAAGGCCTATGATAGAGTAAACTGGGAATACCTCAGGGCCTGCCTCCACCAATTCCGCTTGCCCCCTCATTTCATCAGCTGGGTAATGCTGCTTACAGAATCTGCAACAATGGCATTGCGTGGCCCTGGCTTCCTAATGGAAGTAGTCTGACCTCAAAGGGGCTTACGCCAAGGGGACCCCCTTAACCCACTCTTAAACAACTTCAGCCTTGACCCACTACTTTGAAACGTGAATGCCCGCCTCACTGAGGTCCATGCATCAGGCTAAGCCCCAGTCAAGATGATGGCGTTTGCAGATGATTGTGTGGTCATGGTGTCTAATAAACAAGATGCACATGCACTTGAAGCTCTCATCCAGGAGTATTCCCGGGTAAGTAATGCTGCACTGAACGCTTCCAAAACTAAAATCATTCTCCTTGGTTGGTATCAAACCTGCTGGGCCCCAGCGACCAGTGCCCAGCCTAGCCCATCTGCTCGCACACATGCTCGCCTTCCATGCTCACCCCACACCGCCCCACTTGTGCTCACCTTCGTGCCACGCCCTACCATAGGGCCTGTCCGCCATCTGGGCATGTGGGTGGAGGCAGGCGGGTATGCCTCAGCAGTTATGAAAAGTGATATTCTAGACAACGTGACGAAGCGCTTCGCCTCCCTCAGAGCTCACCCTACTTCCCTTACTGGTAGGGTTATTTTAGCCAACTTTATGCTCCTCTCCAAAGTCTGGTTTAGTGCCCACGCTATCGCCTTCTCCCCAGGTTTTTTCAAATCTATGTATGCCATCCTACAAGGGTGGCTATGGTCAGGCCGCCCACCGCCAGTGCAGCTTGAGGTCATGTTTGGCCCTCGTCGTCATGGTAGCATGGGCCTGCTCAACTTTAAAGCCCATGTTGCCAAAATCCTGGGCACCTGGATTACGGCTGTCGCCGCCCCTACGCTCCCCTCCCAACACTGGTCCTGCGCGACCCACTCCAACTTCTCCCGCGCCCTGGGCCTTAACAATCTTTTTGAACCCTCACTTCTTGATGAAATATTTGGCTTCCCACCCATCAGCCACAGGTCCTCACGGTACTAAAACCCACTACAAACGAATACTCCTCTCCATTCAGAGCGCTGAGTGGAGAATCCATATCAATGGGCACACAGCCCAGAAAGGCCGCCCCTCTCCTCAGTCACACAGGAGGTACAGGGGTTACCCATTCAATATGGCTTGATCCCCACACGGCCCCATGTCCTATCCAGGGTGGACTACCTGGACATGATGGACATCCCTTTATTCCCTTGAGACCCAGAAGGCTATTTGGAAATATGCACACCACCCTCTGTTGCAGCCTCAAATCCGTTCCCATGTGTGGTGCTGCCTGAGGTGGGTGTACCATACGGCTGAGCGCTCTAATGCTTTACACTCATCCTGCATCATGTGTGGCCAGTATGGAACGCTGTTCCACCGCCTAAAGAAGTGCCCTACCTCTAAAGCGATATGGAGCGAAGTTCAACGTCTGCTTGCCAGGATCAAACACATCGCTTCAGTCTGTCAAGAGATATGTTTGCTATATCCATGGTATCCCCTCTTCTACCCTCCCTCTGTGCTCTGGTGGTCGCAATCGCCATGTGGACTATCCACACGATTGTCTTGGATGCCATCGCAGGCTCCACCCCCACCCTCCCTGAAGCTGTCCACAGATTCTGGTCCCATTTGGTGGATCACTTCCAGGCGTGGATGTTTGGGTACCTCCCATCGCGTCGTCGTCAGCTGGTCTCCTCCTGGTTCCCAGTTTGGTTCATCAACTTGGACCCTTTCCTCCACACATGTTTAATTGTGGTTATGACCCCTTTACACGTTCCCTCCTCCTCCCTATAGTGGCGTTCCCGCTGGCAACAAGAGATAGCTTCGCTTCTCTGGGGTGCCTTCCCTTTTACTAAGTTTAGTTTTCTTTCATGTCTACATTTAGAAATGTCCATCCCCTGGTCAGCCTTCCCCACAATAAATTTAAAAATTTAAAAGAGACAAGGTCACGCCCAGTATGAGAAGAATCAGCAGAAGCAGCTTCAGGAGAAGCTAAAAAAAGTGCGCTGCTTAAGCTTTTTGAGTTGGGATAAGACCCTGGCTAGTTTCTTTCCAAGAACAACTATCCTTGAGTCATGATCCAAAGGAAGGGAAGGAGTTACTCACTATACCACTCCCAATTTTAGATAAAAAATCATGCTGTACAGGTACACTTGTAGTAGCGACACTTGTTGGAATTATGTTTTGGAGTATGCTCACAGGTGCTTTGTAGCCCTTGAATCAACGGATTTTCAGAAATATATTATTCTCAACTGCTGAATTAAAATTTAGAATGGATTTACACCATTTATATTGGAATTAATAGACATAAAACTATCTAAAAGCTGGATTTTCATGAAGTTTTTATTAATTTGCCTAAGGGGATTTTAAAGTGGACCTTCATAATAAGTTGATGCTAATATTTAAATGTTGAGGCTCAAAGTTTAGCTCTTAGTAATGTCCAAAATTGGGAATAACAAAATTTGACCTATCAGCTTAGTTGAGACTCACCTTGCTTCAATGCGAGGGCAGATGGGGAAGTGACAGCCAGGAAGATAAACCAGTGAGGCAGTGATTTTATAAATTTTAGATCAATTGGAAGGCAGGAAAAATATTTCACCTTGCTGAACTCCATCTGGCCCTATAAAAGGGCCTGTCTCCACGGGGTAAATTGTACTGATTTGAAAGTGGCCTAGAGAGGAGTCTCCAATGAACCCCCCAGATTCAGCTGACAACTTTGTGCAATCTGACCGCCTAAACTCATTTTGTTTGCCTGATTGTTAATAGAAGAGTTACGCCAATTCAAGTGGTTCACTAGGAATTGACCAGGGTCTCTTGGCCTATTTTTTCAAAGTTTACCTCCAAAACACTATTCTCTATACATTGGACTTGTAATTCTCTGAAACTCAGAATTGATTGAGGTAATAACACCTCTACAGAGGTGATATAGGTGTCAATATGAATAATTAATGGTTTACCAAAGTTTTATTAAATAATTATTAATGCTTTTGTGAGGAAAAGCTTTTAGCTTGTCAAAATCCAGCTGCAACTCCCTGTCCATTTAAATTATACCCTGATCTTAAGAAGGAGAAATAAATCCTAACCTATCATACTAATGTTCTTTACAAGTGGTAATAGTAGCCGACCATCCCAAGGAATACCTAAGTATAGCACTTGCTACTCATCCGCAACATTTCCTGGTGGTCTCAACCTTAGAGGTCTGGGTCCATAAGCCTTGTTTGTCAATGACAAACCCCAGGTATTCAAATTGTAAAGGAAAAAATGCAATTATTTGGCCTGGTTTTTAGATTGGCTTTTCCCAAGTGGAGAAAAACTTCCTCTATGTGCTGCAAATTCTTAGTAAACGTCCTAGAAAGAAGTTTTTATCTTCCAAATACCCTAACATATAAGAAATATTATAACCCCCAATATGCTGTCCATAGTGCGCTGTAACGTCACTGGGCATTACACATACCATGCGGCATCCTAGTTAGTTGGTATAGATCCTAAGCAGCAATCAAAGCACATCTCCTTTCTATCTTTGGAAACCCAATCTCTCAGATATCTAGAGGATAATTTTATTGTGGAAAAGTACTTTGCGCCACCCAAGCGGTCTAGTGTATTGACAATACATGGTAAAGGATACATAACCTTTTTGGTAATATTATAAATCTTTAGATGATCTAACGTCATTTGATTGGATCCACCCTTCTTTTTCATAATCAACACTGGGGAGGCCAAAGGACTCTTAAAGGGACTTAACATCTTTTTGCACAAGTTTTTTGATTTTTGTAGTTGATTATTTCATCTGCTGCCTTGAGTGCCATATAGGATGGAGGAAATTTAGCGGTTTACTAATACTAATCTGGTGTAACACATTGTAGCCCATTTCAAATCATAGTCGTCCTTAACAAAGATCACACTACTTCTCATACAGGAATAGCACTTGGTATTTTTTAATTTCTGTCAACCTGAGAGGCGTTCCTGAGGTATCAGATTACATATTAATTGGTATTTATTTTCATCAAGCCCATGTTTATCATATTGAGAAAATCATAAATTTTTATAATTCCTCAGTGGGTGAAATTTGAACAACAGCAACTATTTGATGTTGTTTATTTGAACAGCGTAAGTATATAAACTAGATAAAAGAACATGGATCTATCATGGTCATGAAGGATAAACCCAGACACAGTGACAGGTTACAAGTATAAATGAAAATTGAAAAAATACATTTTTATATAATCTCTGGAAAATCTTTTTTAAATTCTGTTTCCACTATAATTTAATCACCTGCCAGAATGGTTAGACCACAATTTTCATGTAGTAAAATACACTTAGATTCAACATTCTAAAAAAGCTCCACGTACAGCCTAAAACCTGCTGATGACCAATTGGCACAATGTCATCCTTAGATGTAAGTTTAACAAACCCCTGATTTCAAGGCTCTTTGGCCTCATCCTTTTAAAATTATATTATTTTACCAGAAGGGATTGTTTATTTAACTTCAGATTATCTTCTTCAAAATTGGATTTAACTCAATAAGTTCTCATAAATGAGGTCCATATAAGGAATTGATATCTTTTATTTGGTAAAACTATGGTGAGAGTGGAAATCACCAGTGAGCCAAAACGCAGCAGCAAGACACTTGTAGTTCCTTTGGAGGTAGCCGTTTGAGAGCTTGTAGTACCATAGACTTTCCAATGATCTATGTCTAAAGTGAGGCCAAGTTTCTTTAATAGTATAGTGGATACTATATATCCATGCCTTACTGTCTACAATAGCTCTGACTTTGAGCTTACATATAGTAATATTAATATTAGTCTACTCAGAAAAATAAGCATCAGTAGTATTTATTGTTTGAGTATCTAAATTAATTTCTTGAACTAAATAATTTCAAATATCTTTCTATAACTGAGGGCTGGATTTCTTCAAAGCCTCAATAGGTACAGTCATTTGGACCCTGTTTAACTTGAGGTTCTCACCAGAGGGGATTGGAAGCTCAAGTTGTTCTAATTTTTCAACATAGGGCTTTAGTACTTTTTTTGAACTAACTTATAACATGTTCTTTCTGTAAGCAGGTGGTAACCAATACCATATCATCTGCTATAACTTAAACTGAGAAAGCTGAGTGGCATTGTAATCTTTTTATTTCATGGAAAGTGATTTTGGAGATTTTTTTATTTGGAGATATTTAAAGGAGGAGGATATAGAGTATCCAAGTTTTACTCCTCCAAGACTTTTCTAAACTTTCCACTATCTGCAGAGTTTAAAGAATGAACATTGGTATTAGGAAACTTTCTTTTACCGCTCGAAGTCACTTTTGAGAAATTTTTTATTTAAGTTTTATTTATCCACAGCCTTTTGCCCAAACCTATTCTTTGATGTCCTTGGCTCCGCTGCCTGCCACCCCAGTGTGGGGCAGCAGTGCACCCCACCTAGCGTTTTCTGCCCCACGGGCAAGCGCGTTCAGATGGGCTCAAACAACCCACCCACTGCTTCCAACCATTTTGTCCCCCCACGGGACTTAGCACTCCACCTGGCGCGCGTCCACCCTTCTTGCCCTTATCCTCTCGCCCTCCCTCGCTCCGCCATTCACTATTGCCTCAGATTGGAGTATGGGCGTTTGTTCTCATATGCTGATAAGGCAATTATTGACCTAGCCACTGCGGCCTTTGCGCCAGCTGGCTTTATAGACTTGCGCCCTTTTAAGGGCTACTTTGACGTTGGGTTCCAATCTGAGGAGGATGCTGAAGCGGCAGCACAAACTCCTTTAATTTATAAAAAACCCCATTCCCACAACCCGTACTCGCCTCCCTTCAGACACCAAGCTGGTGGTATCCTTTGCAAATCTCCCATCCCACCTTCCACCCCAGGTTTTGTATGACCAGTTGGTCGCGGGGCTCATGGCTTATGGCACTCAGCCCAACCTCATCTTTGCCATTCCATCTGGTGCGGAGCGCCTTACTGCTCCTCATGCAACAGCCACCATCATACCATACCACCCTACCCTAGCCCAACAAATCCCACCCCGCGCTAGTGTGGCTGCAGCGCCTGATCATTTTTTTTGGGCTTGGGTCGATAATGGTAGGCAGATTTGTCTCCTCTGCTTTGGCCTCGACCATGCAAAAAAAGTGTGCCCTCAGGCCAAGTCCGCTGCTGCGGCTTCTGAGCCCCCTGGAGGTTCAGTATGGGGCGCTTTGCTGCCCCCTCCCACCCTCCAATCTCATTCAGTGGGCCCACATGGAAAATCAGCCCCCCCAAAACCTCCAGCCTCACTCTCCCACCTAAATCTACCCCAGCCAATCATAGCAATGCTTGGACCACCATTGGCACCCAAGCAGCTGCCCATTTGCCCAATCCCACCTACCCAAATTTGAACGCCACTATTCCAGTGAACCAAAATCCATGGGATCTATTGGCTGAGACTGACGAATCAGGTAATGTCCTCATTAGTAAGCATACAGGTCAACCTCTCTGCCAAGGCGATTATGGTCGCGCAGAATTTTTCCTTCCCAACTTCGATGAAACCCCTACCCCTCGCCATTTTGCTCCTCTGCTCAATACAGCCCCCTTCCAAAGTGACCACCAGCTCGTCTTAGCTGTAGTGGCCTCTCCTCAGTGCCTGAAACTACGCACCGCGGTGGCTCAGTCAGTGGCTCAGCTCCAGCATGGCCTGCCCACCCTCTTCTTCCCCCCAACTTCCCTGAATCTCCCTGCAGTGACATCTCGAAATTATTTGATGATGCTGAAGTTGCTGTTATGAATGTCAAAATGCTTGCTTCATTCAACCCCTCAGCCAAAATCACCCGCCACAGTATCTCCCTTTTCACCCAACTTCCTGAAGCCCACAAAGAAGCTGAAGCTCTCCTCGCAGCTTTTGTTGAAACACTTTCCCATCTATATCTTAATGAGGAAGTGGAAAACTCTTACTATGCTGACCTCCACCCCCACTATGCGGATGCCCCAACGCCCTGGCTCTCTGCTCTGATCTGGTACTGTAACCAACATCCCTTGATTGAGGCGGGTCTTTCTGAAAACCAACCCCCTGACCCCTCCTCACCCTCTGCCATGGGTTATCAGTTTCTGCTTCCCACCTGGTTAGTAGTTTTATTTTGTCATTTTGAGTGTTGTGATTTGGTACTGTCCGTCCCCTGGTCGGTGTACCTCAAATAAATTGACATTGGTATCAAAGCTCCAACTATGGCAACAGTTAGCATAGTGCCCCATTTTTGCAAAAATGGAAGGCAATTTGACTGATAGCAAGCCTACTAGGATGAGTGCTGTAAGGTGGAAGTAAATCTTACATTAAGAGAGGGTCAAATGTGAGTATTGTGAATCTTATAAATTCTTTAATTGGGCGCCTCAAATGTGACTGCACATTGTCAGAAGTAATTCACCATATGTTTAATATCCTGTTCCTCATTTAGATTCTGGTATTCTAACCTAATAAAACTTCTTTTTAGGGCTTGCAGGAATAGTGAAATCAATCTGAGCATCAGACCATTAATGGAATCATCCCCTTGATAGAGTCTGTGCTAAAAATAAAAGCTCTCCACAAAGGATTTGAAATTTTAACCTTGTTAAAGATGTTAAGGAACTCCATCTTCCAAGTATCCATCCTTTTTTCCCTAAAAAACACCCTGATAAAATTTATAGCATTAAGGCTGGTTACTCCAACCTTCTGTTATTTCATCATAATTAAACCTAAATTTCTGAATCCAGAAAGTTTATTACTATCTCCACCTTAGCATTCTCAGATGTTCCAGCTATACTAATCTTAGAGACGAACAAAATTGTGCAAATTCACTTTTTTATTAAACTTAAGTGAGTTAATAGATTATAATGAGTTGAGGTTTTTGGCTTCAGGGTAAAGGACCTGCATGGCTTCTAATCATTTTCCAGTTGACAAGGATGAGGATTGAAAGTAAAGCTTCCTTAAGATGCCAGAATGGCCTTCATAAAGGATGCCTCAGGAGCTTGAGCATAATTAGTGGCAGTATTAAATATATATTATACTGGAATTCGCAGATAATCAATACAAACGCTTGAAAGTAAGAGCTATAGGAGTATCCATGGGGAGCAAAAGCCCCTGGACCCAAAATGGAGATCAGAAAAGTAAGAACCTCACATGTATTAACCCTTATTGCTCTCTAAATCTGGTTCCATCAGCATGGTTTATAACCATCAGTATATAGATCTGAGGTTGGTTCACTAGAGGGATCCTAGCGGCACTTACAAAAATTGATTTAAGTCAAACTTATAAACTGGCCCAACATAGTAGAAAGACAGTGGCGTTCAGCATGCAACTTGGTATATAATATGATTGATTTTCTAGTAACAAGAAGATTTGTTTTTAATTTGAGGTTCTCACTAACCAAGACCTTACTTTATAATTCTGATCTCTCAGATCAAGACACAAGGAATCAACTGACTGCTAAAAAGCAGTATTAGATTTCACAGCTCCATCCATAAGTTATTGGGGCCACCAAGGCGGCATAGAAGAGTGTCAGTGTCTTTAATTAATTCTTTTACCAGTCAACCATGGCTTAGTACCATTCCTGAAAACTGGCCATGACCATTTTTAATTTTCAGAATTGATGGAACGCGTTTTATTTGTTTTTCAAAGTTTCATGGTTGGTCGCTTCAGCTTCCATATGTCGTTATACTTTAAATATAAGGTAGTCTATAACTTGAGTACATTATGATTTATGTCTGCTACCCATTAGTGTAAATCCACAATTTTCATAAGTTTTTGTAAGAATATGCAACATGTCAGTTAAGATGAATATCCAGCCCTTTTACCTTCTGGATGGCGTCCTGAGTTTGCTGCTAATAAAAAGACCAATGTCATGAAGGTTGCAAAAAGAATCTTACAATTATCCAAGTAAAAGATGGTTACTTCATTGCTGGGATTCCATGAATGCAGCCAAACTGCTAATCTTAATATGTTGGCAGTCAATAATCTGCTGAACTTGGCGAGTGGATGTGTGAATGTATATCACAACAACCTCTACCAGATGCTCTTGAGTATCAATTTTCTTAAATCATTTCACTGATGGTCATCTCATGGAAGAGATGGCAATTTTTTAAAAAATTCTTTATACATATATTTTTAAGACAAGCTCGGTTGAGCTTTATTAGTATTGGCTGAAGTAAGTTGGTAACTATGAAGTAACTATTCAGATATTTCTTCAGTTGAGCATAGTAGACATTGGAAACTCAGGCTACAGCTTATGACTCTAAATTACTGGAAGGTGTAAGCTTTGCCATATTAGTCTAGAATCCCTCACTTTCAAACTATTTATTTATTTATTTATTTGAGGCAAGCTGACCAAGGGACAGGCATTACCAAAAGAGAGAAAGAAAGAATTAACAAAAAACCTGAGCAGAGTCAACTCCATCAAAGAAAGTTTTCTACCTTCAGATTGGGACTCAGATTTTTCTGGTTACATCATGGGTAATGGTTTCATATTATTAGGCCTACTAACCGCCATATCTTCCTTTGGCTGGCACCCTGATCAATGTGCAAAGGGTGGGAATTGAACCTGCAACCTTAAGGTTAGTAGCCATACGCCCTACCAACTTTCCTTCCACTCCCTCCCTCACTTTCAAACTACTAAATTGAAAAAAGATTATAACCATGCCCTTTTTGTCTATTGCTTATGAAAAAACTTAGCGCCAGGGCTAAGGTCAAAGCAGTTTTATCAAGATTCAATTATTAAAATGTGCTCAGGTAATAAATTAAAACCCCTGTAGTGAGCACTCACAAAATCTAAATTAGTTCAGGAATATCATTTTTTGTGTTTCAGATTACTACAATTAAAGATACAAGGTACTGTTAGAGGACAGTATTCTTAAAAACTTAAAAAAGCACCTTCTTGGAAATAATAAATTTTTATCTAGTAAAGAAAAGTTATTATGTTATTTACTACTAACAATGGCTCTGCATTTCGCTAATATACTTCTTTCTGTAGGCTTTCTCCAGAAGTGTTGGGGGAAAGAATCCCATTACAATTGGAAATATTGCCTTGTTATGCTTTCACCTCTAAAGTGTTCTTATTAGTTTAAATTGGTTACAAAGCAGCATTCTAGGGAGATAACTAGAGAAGTAATATTTAAATTAGGTCAAAAGAGCAAATAATTAGGGAGTGACGCATTTCCAAATGATTGTAATGAACTATTTACTATAAGAAATGGCGGATGGCCATAATAGAAATAAGGATTCTATTACCAATTATATTACAACAGCGCGGGTAAAGAGAATATTTAGGACTATTATAAAAAATTGGGTTTGAACTCCAAGGCCACAAGCTGAGGTGATCACTAAATAAAGCAGCAAAATTGCACTGGTGGGGATTAATGACTTGATCCGTTATCATAATTAATTATAGCTATGGCACCTAGTAAAAGATATCATAATTAATTTATTAAATTTTTGCACTTTATTTAAAACTGGGATCAATAAGGTGATTCAAGTTATAATAACCAGTGAACAATTGTCTAAATATTAGTTAGATATTAAACAAAGTATTCTATTATATATAAACTGATAGTTTGTCAAAGTATTTTTAAAAGGCCCCATCATGTCAATTGACACCATGTGATAGGTAAACACAGGGTGCACTAAATAATATCTCATCATATTCTTGTGGGTCTTGCGGAGCTGGCACTCCACACAACAGGATAAGTAATTTGCCGCATCATATCATAATGATAGCCAGTAAGAATAATGTCAAAAGTAATCCAAACGTTTTTTAGGCCACCATGCCCTGAGACCTTGTGTGGAGCTTGGATTATTGTAGATGCTATGATGGTTTTAAATAAATATCTTCTCTCACCTATCAGCTTATAATGTTATTCTTTTTTGTTTTTGTGCTTTTCCAAACCTTATTCAGCACGTTTTGGATCACTTGTAGTTCATCTTTCAACTTTATTCTTTAATCATTTGCTGTAAAATTTCATCAACTCTCTGATATATGATATAAATGGCAGGCAAAAATCAGTAATCTGTCATCATTCTGATGAGTTACTCCTGCCTTGTGAACAAATTCAAAGTCATAGGCTTGTAATAAAAAGCCCATTGAGCTAGTTATTATTTAGTTATTAATATTATGCAACCAGTATAGTGCTAAATGGCCAGCAATGACATTGAAGTGCATCTCAGTGTATAGGGTCTAAATTGTTTGAATGTGTATATCTACAAGACATCTGCATTCAATCACAGTTAATCTCATCAAATAGTGATAGTGTTTTCTCGCATAGTCCACTGGATTCTATTTCTCAGAGTCATCGTCTTGGTATACCATGGTGCTGATTGCCATAATTGATGCATCCAATTGAATAGAAAGGTTAGTAAACTCTGGATAAATAAAAATAGGACTGGGCATCAGATATTTCCATAGCTCATCAGATGAGTTATAAGCTTCTTCATTCCATGCAAAACCCTTTCAGATCCTTCAACAAAATGGAATTTAGTTCAGCAATCCTTTCAAATTATTTAATAGGTTGACAATAATAGCCAACTATTCCGCAAAAAGACTTGAATAGCTTATAAACTCTTTGGGATTGACATCCATTCAATTGCAATATATCTGAGGATGCAGGTGTATTTCATTAGAGTTTATCATGAACCCCAAAATTTCAAGCTCTTTCCTGAAAAATTTGACCTTTCCTTAATTTAATCTCTAGATTAGCTAACACTAGGCATCTGAACTCTTCCTCTACTTAAACAAGGTGATCTGTGAAAGTCCAACTGAATACATTGATGTAGTTCAAATACTTTAGAGCATAGTA
Organism: Massospora cicadina; assembly: GCA_022478985.1. NCBI lineage: Eukaryota > Fungi > Entomophthoromycota > Entomophthoromycetes > Entomophthorales > Entomophthoraceae > Massospora > Massospora cicadina. The sequence goes on along the minus strand of JAKSZP010004059.1, from coordinate 34,566 downwards.
CAATTTAAAGTCACTTAAGATGGAATCCAACTCCCTTTTGTAATATAGCTGGTGCATTGGAAACCCTTCTGGTAATTTGGTTTTCTGGTGTAATCCTTGTCAGTTAATATTTCACACTTCTCCTGATCTTCTGTTAGAAAAGTTTATCTACAGTACCCAAAATCAGATCCATGGCTGAGAAGTATTTTGATTTGCCTATATGATCTAATTTATTTTTAATCCTTAGCAATGGATAAAAATCTTTCTTGGTATATTGTTTAGTCAGCAATAATTGACCACCACCCAAATTAACCATCCTTTTATTTTACTAAGACTGGACTAACCCATGGAGTTTAGAAAGGCATGTGGAGCCCATGTTCAGTCAACTTATTGATTTCCTCAGTAACCACTGCTTTATAAGTTTTTTTATTGTCAGACTGGCCTCATCTATATTGCCTTAGACTAACCAGTATCACCCTTAAGGATAACATTTGTTTAAATCCTAGGTCAAGATTATTCCGAGAAAATACTATCCATTAATTTTTAAACAGTTTTAGTACTTATATCTGCTGATTTTTCAACAACTCAGAAAGATACTATTAATACATTAGTACATGGATAATTTTGGCAGCGCCTTCTGGTAATCCCATTTCAGACAACGTCCCAAAATCATAAAATTCTCTAATTTCAGTTAACAGGATTAAATAAAAGTATTAATTAATTGATTAATCACCACCTTAATTGGAAATTTTAACTAAAATTGACCATTAGAACCTAAATTTCTTCATTACCTAAAATCAGAATTCCTGGAGCTACCTGTTGGATTTAAGGCTTTAAATATACTTGATGGTGTAATTTGCTCCTAAATTCTAACAATTTAAGGCAGGAGAATTACGTTTCTCAACTGCTATGATAAATATTTTTAGGGGGTAAAATAACCACTTTTCTTTAAGATAATGAGATATTGAAATAACAAAAAGTTAATTCTTTATGAGCTTTTTATTAGGTTGTGTTATAGGGGATAAGAAGTGAACCCTCTCAATATCTAGCAACTTAGTATTTTAAACTATATCAAGGTTTGAAGGGATACTAATGTGAAGTTTGGATTGCTTAGTAATGTCCAAATTGTGGAATATGGGTATGACTTATTGGATTGCTGGTGACTCACCTCAAATTGATGAAACAGCAGATGGAAATCATTTGCAGGTAGAATATGTCCATGAGGAAACGATTTTTAAATTTTACCCAATAATTGGGCGCTAAAATATTTTTACTTTGCAGAACCCCTCCAACCCTATAAAAGGGACCAGTCTCCGCTGTGTTGGTTTTAATAAATTTGCTATAAGAAGGGGAGGGACCTCATAATGGCTCCCCGGATTCAACTGAAAATTTGGAGCAATCTGACTGCCTGAAATCATAGTTTTTGCCTAAGTAGTAATAGAAGATTTACCCCAATTTGAGGGGTTCCATCGAGAATTGACCAGGGTCTTTTGGCTGATTTTATTGTCATTTTCATTCATAACGCTTTTTTTACAATATTTGACTTGCAATTGTCTGACATTACCCATTTCAAGAGCGTTAGGAGTTGAATTAAGGCATAAAAACTGGCTATGGACACAGTTGGTTTTACTCTAGAAGCAAGGGTTTGATGAAGTATTCATCCCCTTACTTATAGGTGGCTACTAATAGTCCTTCTCAGATCAATCTAAGCTTTTCGCTTCTAAAAGAGATGCGGTTGTGGTAATACAATACCAAATTAGATACTTGGAAGGAAGGGAGAGAGGCCTAGAGCTCATTAGCAGCTTGGCCTTCTTTAGTGACCTTCTTGGCCAAAATAGTCATAGCTATGCTAGTAGTTGGATGATGTGTTGGGCCAATTTTTTCCTGGCTTGCTCTGGGTAAATTCTGTCTTTTAAAATAACTTTTTCTAGTAGAGATGGTACCTCAGGTTCTTGGCCATACAATACACTGAAAGGGGATATCTTTAGAATGCAATGGTAACTAATTCAGTAGGCCATATGTTACTGGTTAAGTATAGATCCCAGTGGAGATGGTCTGAATTGGCCATTTTGCGTAGTAATGATACTAGGGTTCCATTAACTTCTTCTATGGCCTCATTTGTGGATGTATTGTAGGGGGCTGAGAAGAGTTGTTGTGTTCCCATAGAAATGGCGATGAGCTTTACCACTTTGGAGGCGAAGTTTTTCCCATTATTACAAAGGAGGACTTGGGGCAGCCATGCCACGTGAAGAAATTTTGATTTAGAAAGGTAGCAGTGGCTTTAGCCGTCTGATCAGGGAGAGCAACAGCATCAATCCATTTAGTGAAATGATCAATACCAACCAGGTTATATCAAAATGCCACCAGGGGTCTGAGGTAGAGGCCCTACCATGTTCAAACTTATGGTGTGGAAGGGTTGTTGGGGAGTAGTCAATTGATACTGATACCAGGTATTAAAGCTTGATTGCTTTTTACAGATCAGACAGTCATCCAAGACTTCAATTATAGTCTTCATGATGCCTTCATAGTAATACCAATCTTTAACCCACTCATAGGTTTTTCAGGCTTCGCCATGGCCATGATAGTGTGAGACTCCACGATCACAGGTACTTGCTCAGATGGCCGGAGAAAGGGAAACCAGTTCACTCCTACACTCTTGCATAACTTCCTTCTTTTACCTTGGTGTTGCAGGAGTGCCATGTTAACATCTTTTGTACTGGTTCATCTTCATCAGCCCACGCCTCAAGAGTCATAAGGAGGTCATTCAACTTCTCTGTTTCACTATTGTCAAGGTTTATGACAGGCATCCGTGTAAAACCATCAATGTTCATATAGTTCATCCCAGTTCAATGCTCAATGGTCATATTGTAGTGCTTGAGCTTAAGATCCTAGTGGGCCTACCGCACAGTGGGGTCCTTCATAATTGTAATTACTTCAAGGATGCGTGGTCAGTAATCACTTTAAATGAAGTTTAATATGAAAAAGGGCAAAAGTATTTGACAGCAAGTAAGACAGGAACTCCTTGTCAGTGATGCTGTAGTTAACTAAGCTTTTGAGAGCATCTTATTGAAACAAGACACAAGATGATTGACTCAATTTTCATCCAACTGAGCCAAGATAGCTCCAATGGCATAATCGGAGGCATCTGTGAACAACATGAAAGGCTTGCCATAGTCAGGGTGACAGAGGATAGGCTTATTTGCAATACCTTCCTCAAGGTCTCACACGCGGCCTTTTGTTCAGCACCCTAATGGAACAAAGTGTTCTTGGCCAAGAGATGTACAATGGGCTCACTAAGCTTGGAGAACTTGGGAATGAATTGATGGTATTACCCCATCATGCCCAAGAATACCTGTGTGTTGTGAAGGGTTTTGGGCGCAGGCATTTTTGGATATCACTTCAACCTTATCTTAAATAATTTTAATCCCATCTTGAGAGGCAGCGTTCCTAAGGAAATCCAACTTCTTATGAAAGATGGTAAATTTGAAGGCTTCAGCATGATTTTTGATGCCCGCAACCATTAAACCCTTCCTTTAAGTGGGTGAGGTGTTTGTTGAAGGTTTTAGAAAAGAATGTAATGTCATTGAGAAAGAAAATCTCACAGCAGTTTGAGATCCTGGAGAATATGATCCATCGCCCACTGAAAAGCGGCAGGCGCATTACATAACCCCTGGGTTAACCAGTGGGTTGAAAAGCCCTCACTACAGATAAGGGCGCACTTCTCCCAATTCTGTGGAGAAAGGTCCATCTGCCAATACCCACTAGTCAAGTCCATGGAAGAAAGAACTTAGACCCAGAGAGTTGGGCTAGAGCATCATCAATATGGGGATAGGATAGCTTACCTTCATGGTGAGGTTGTTCAGCTTACAGTAGTCCATAACAACCTGATGACCCCCATTTTATTCTTTTTTATAAGTATAAGAGGGGACAACCAAGGGCTTTGGAACAGCATCAGCAACTCAGAGTCCAACAACTGTTTTAGCTCTGTCCGCATCTGTAACTCCTCTACTTTTGATTTACTGTTTGTTTGGAGCATATGGGATGAGCATTGCCAATATCAATGGTATGCGTCCAAAATTTTCATATGTAAATAGTCATTATTAGATTTGAAGAAAATATCTTTATAGGACTAGAATAAACTATGAACTTATTAAGCTCCACAGGGGTTAGATCATCAGAGATTTGAACGGTGGACAGTATACATAATGATTGATCAGCAGGAAGGCCATATCCTCCATAGACCCAATACATTGAGCTTGTCTAATGTCCTCAATAGGGACCAGCAGGCCACTTCTAATCTCCTGATGCTTCTTGACGATCATGTCCTTGTTGGTGATATTTACCAACAGGAGATTGATTGGTCGCTGATAAGCAGGGTCTAACACACCTGGCAAGGCTCTAGGCTCAAGAGGGCTAACTCCGTCAATGCTGATTAAGTGCAATAGACAGTTGTGGGGGATTTTAGGGTAATCCTCGTGGCAACTACCCTTTGTTCCTCAGCTTTTATGACTACTTTTTTGGATGCATAGAAAGGGATACCTATAGGGAGTAACTGATTTGGAAAGCTTCTTTGTGTTCCGCTCTGCCATTGTGTAGTGTAATGGTAAGGCGGAGTAATTATACAAAATGGTACAAGCTTATTCTTTTTATTGGGCTCTTCATTGGTCAAAATTAAAGAAACCTCGTAGTTAAGAAGGGATAGAGAGCTCTGCTTCAAGTTAATGGCCCCTTCAAATTTGATCATGAAATGGGTAAAAATGAGTAGATCATAGGTATCATTGACCAAGACAACCGCTGGGGCAAACAAGATGAGCTTTTCAAAACGAATGGGCAAGGGAGATTAGGCTCCAATGGCTTAAGTGTTGTTTGACCCGCAGTTTCAAACTCTTGTGCATAAGGGAGGTCAGGAATCAGCTTAATTTTTTCATAAGATTAGATGATATGACGTTCACAGGGGACCCAGTATTAAGAATATCCCTAACCTGCACTCCATTAATGACGACCTCCACTTTAGTTAATGTTCTATTCAAGTTGGGGGAAAAAGCGAGTGTTTCCTTTAGATGGGGAGTAGAGGCAAGTGGTTTGGAAGTTTTAAGGTATTTTTTCTTGGATAGTATGCAGGGCATGGATACACTGTTGGGTCATATCATTGTGGTAATGAGCTGGTCAGTGTCACTGGCAGTATCAATAATCTCATGATCCCTCAACACTTGTCAGAGATAAGTTTGATGGGGGATCCTAGCCCAATTCACTCTCTCTGGGTTCAATTGATCAGGTACCTCCACTTCACTTGGGGCTCCTAAGACATAGTGACCAACATCTTCACAACCCCTTCAGATTCATCGCCAGAGGGGTTCTCAATGCACGTCAAGGATTCCATCAGTTGGGAGGTAAGGTCAGGGCTTTCATTGTTGCAGGGGAGGTCCTAGGGGCGCTCAATTACCTAAGTAATTTTTGAGGAGACTCTGTAACAGTTACGGCTATACATTTAGCTTTTTATGTATGGGGTTAGTGCTGCCCTGAGGCTACAGGTTTTGAGCTAGTAATGGCTGGATGAGATATTGAGGGGAATAGAGATATTGCCTTGATGATACATAACAATGGAGGCACTGTAGAAGGCTATTCTAACGAAGGAGGTGAACAGGGAAAAGTGATAGCTAACTTCTTTGGCTGCACTTGAGGAGCTGGAGATAGATGGGAGCGCTACCCTGTCACTTCTAGCATACTCTGCCTACCTTTACATGGGGGAGTAGCATCTTATTGCAGCAGTTCCGTGGGAGTAGATTTACAAAGGGAGACAGCCATAGAAGAGGCTGGAGAGCTATAGTAGTTTTGCCTCAGAACTCATTGAAACTATTGCTTTCATAATATTTGGCTACCGCTAACAAGGCATCCGTGATATCCCATATTACTTTTAAATAGCGCTTAGCTGAAGAAATATGTAGCGCCAAAGAGGTATGAGGAGTTTAAACCATCCAAAATAGTAGCAATGGCGCCATCTATAGGTACCATTTTTGCCAGCAACGAAGGTTGATCTTCACTATAGAATTGCTCAACAAAAGAGGGAGCAATTCTCCCTCTTGTAGGCTAGGTATCATAAGGGCCTGTTTTTGCCTTTGTAAGCTTTGTGTAGAGCCAAATTCTTCATTAAGCGCTTGCTTAACCTCAGCCCAGATGCTGAGGTTGACCATGTTAGGAACCATTATTTCTTGAGCCATACGACTCATGCAGGGGAGGATGTACCTGAATTTTTGCTGGTCAGTCGCTCCTTACATCACTGATTTATAAACATATAGGAAGGATGCAATACTGCCCTTACCAGGTGTAAACTTATTTCAGAAAGGGGGTTTATGGAAGGTAGAAGAGGCCCATAAAAGCCTTTTTAAGAGGGCTGCTTGAGACCATCTAGTACTAAAAAAAAAAAAAAAAAAAAAGAGGGCTGCTTGAGCCTTTTTAGGAGAGACAAAATACTAACTAGATGTTGTTCTAAGGCAGCTAACTTATATTCTAATGCAGTTGTCATTTTAGGACAGGAGATTCGTGGTATACAGGGCACCATGTAGTGAGCACCACTTGTTGGATTTTAGACTTTGGTTATATTCGCTGGTGTGATTTGCTCCTATATTCCAACAATTAAAGCAGGATACTTACATTCTCAACTGCTAGGATATATATTTTAGGGGTTAAATTAACCACTAATCTTTATGATAATGGTAATATTGAAATAACAAAAAAGTTGATTTTTCATAAGCTTTTTATTAGGTTGTTATATAGGGGATAAGAAGTGAACCCTCTCAATATCTAGCAACTTAGTATTTAAATCATATCAAGGTTTGAAGGGATACTAATGTGAAGTTTGGATTGCTTAGTAATGTCCAAATTGTGGAATATGGGTATGACTTATTGGATTGCTGGTGACTCACCTCAAATCGATGAAACAGCAGATGGAAATCAATTGCAGGTAGAATATGTCCATGAGGAAACGATTCTTAAATTTTACCCAATCTTTGGGCATGAAAATATTTTCACCTTGTGAGATCCCTTCCAACCTTATAAAAGGGGTTGGTCTCCGTGGTGTTGGTTTTACTAAATTTGCTGTATGAGGGGAGGGACCTCAGAATGGCTCCCCAAATTTGGTCAACAATTTGGTGCAATCCAAATGCCCAAACTTGTGGTTTTTGCCAGATTATTAATAGAAGTGTTACCCTTATTCATGCGATTCTACCAGGAATTGACCAGGGTTGTTTAGCCAATTTTATTGTCATTTTAATCCAAAAAGCTCTTTTACAATATTGAACTTGCAATTGCCTAACACTATCTAAGGTTCCACCCTTGACTTTTTCTTGGAGCTACAATTTCCATGCCAGTTGTCTAAAAACATAAAAGAAAAAATTTATTGTTAACAAAATAGCTGCATTCCCAGCATAATAGTATTAGTGTTTGTATGCAATGGTATTCCTCAGTTTTCATTTATATGAGTTGGCATCTCCCAGATTATCATCCCAACTAACTTGTTCTGTATTAAGATCATGACATTATTTTACTTTAAAGTAAAAAGTTGTTCTTCCTCATTGGTGGAGCTTCCCCTTCCTGCTAATAAACCAAAGGCACCTTTTGTACAAGAATAGATAAGTTATCTTATTTAAAATCAAATTTGACATCATACTTTCTTAAAAGTTCAGTCCTAATCAGTTTATTATAAATTTAATTTGCCAAAGCTAAATCTGGTGCTAAACCCACCAATAATCTAAACTGAATATGGAGTGCATTATATGTACCACAGGAAGTTGAAGTATTAAGTATGGCTGTCCCATATTCTTTCTAGTTCTACAAATCTGGTAATACCTTCATTTTTTTCACCAGTCTATTAAGAACAATATTGATAGGGCTCTATTAGCACCTATAGCTCTTACTTTCACCCAATTAACTAGTATATCCACATAGTACATTCAGAGTATTAGACTGAAGTATTTAATAGGTTAATTTTAGCATCAGTAAAGAGTCAAAAGCGTGAATTAATTAAGTAGAAAGAAATGGAAATAATTTTCTGATAGCATTGATTATAATAGAAATGTTGACATTATTATCCTTCATTTTGTAATTTTATAGTCATCATTAGCATCTCTAGCTTTTTCAATTATCTAACAAACATAAGGTCAGGAAACCTCTTTGATTATCTCAGAATTGATTCTCCTTGCCTTTGCACTAGGAATAACGTTGTCATCCCATTTTATGACCTAATAGAATAGATCAGGTGTAACATCCTCCATGACATATCTTTATTTTTTAGATTCTCTTTAAAAAATAAGGTGTAATTTTGCATTCTGAAGTTCAAGGTTTTTTCTTGTCTAAACTTCTGATTCTTTTTCTTATCCCTTTCCTGTTTTCTTCTCTTAGCCTGGGTAAGATTTTTTACTCCTAGGGCCTCTTGCCCCAACATTGGGAGATGAAATGCCCAGTTATGTTACATTTATGACAGGTGTTTTTGGATTTGTCCGTCCATTTTTGTCTACCAGGATTTTCAACATTAGTATTTAGTCCTGAAAATTCTTATTCTGGTTATTGAAATTCCTTGTTTTCTGATTATTCTTGGTAGAAATGGTTTTTAACTTTTGGTTAGGCGCCTCAAAGATCAAACTAACATCCTAATATATTCTACCATCTGCAAAGCAAAGTCTTTGTAGATAATAGCAATAACATTTATTGGTGTTGGTCTCTGCAGGGCCTGTTGGATATTTTGACTTTATTTTTGGTATACAAATTTAAAGATTTAAGACTTCTCCAACCACATAAATTCTATTATCTCTAAAATTAGGTTAATTTGTATTTGGCCCCACAACTTCCCAATTAACTTCTTTTCAACTAATTTTTCTCTACCACAATCACTTTGTGAAATAGTCAATTATCATCATCACAAGGGATTTAATAGATCTTGAATAAAGAAATTTGTCTATCAATATCATGTCTCTATTCTTGATAAATTATCACTTCTATTGTTATTCTTATAATTTATTCATGTAGGTCTTTGTAGTTTTCCCTGAAAAAGGTTAGTGAGCTTACTGCATAATCACACTATACAGTAAGCTAAGTTTTGATTTAAGACATCTATACCATATGCATTTATTTTGTAAAGGGGCTTTGGGCTACAAAAGTGGTTCTCATTATAGGGGGTTGTAGTAGCAAAAGAAGAAATTTTAACCTTAAGATGGATCTGACTCAGGAAGGAGAAATGTCTACAATAAATAAACCATAATTCTATACATCACCCCTACTATTCCTAATTAAATGGCTCTGAGGGAAGTTTAATATCAGAATTCCCTTCATTAAAGAACTTTGAGACTTATATTATCACCGCGAAGCAGTTAAGACAGATTGAAAAAAATGTTACAATAAAGGATTCTGTATCTTAGGTCACACACTATCTAATCTAGCATCTACCTTATTTTTATCGCCAACTGAATCAGTATCAACTAATTCATCAATATACAAATTTTTCTCTTAGTCATAATCAAGGACTACAACAATTAAATAGTCTAAAATGAAGAGCAATATCTTGTTGTGTATCTTCAACTCACTATGTAAAATTCCCAATTGGCAATTTGTCCCTCACTCTCTAATTATAGTGTTCTAATCAGAAAACCAGCAAAACGTGAAGGCTCTTCATGACCTGGACAGTCAATTAAAAACCAGTTTTAGAGTTTTTGGTAAGCTATAAATGAAATTCCAGCCCCAGTGTGCATATTTTGCAAAAATTCAAAAATCTTATTGGATATTTAATTGAATTAAAACGCGTTGCCTTAAGATATTAAGCCATGTACAACCGCAGAGTCACTAATGGTTAGTTCTAAATTATGACACAATTTACAGAGAAAGTTGAATGTAACTGTGTCACTCTAATGAACATTACTCAACAGGCTGAGACAGTCAAGGAACTCTGGAAATACACCCAACATGAAAGGGAGGTAGCCACACAGCATTTTGGAAGTAAAAATCCAGATACCAGCATGTCTTGCCTGATTTAAAACAGATTAATATCAAAAGCTGCAATTCAGTGGGCCATGGAAGGGTTAATTTGTTTACCATGGGCGCTTCAACAAGATATCAGAGATCTTCTCTGGTCAAATAATGATTATACTGTCAAGTTTTAAAACTTCATTACATGGAGACTGCCCACAAGAACTAATTGGATGATTAATTAAGTGCTAAAAAGCCAATTGGATGTTTTGTATGCTATTATGTGTGACATGTAGAAAGACCATCGTGAATTTATGGCAATACAAGAAGCAAAACCTTTTAGGAGAAGTAGAATAAAACTTTTTTGGAAATGACAAAATAAAGGCGATTAACAGGATAGTAGGTATCAGTGCACTCATTAAAGAATTCCTCTTTAACCTAAACTATTTGGAGAAGAAAGCTTGAAAAAAGGAGGGCACTCAAAAGATGAAGCATCAACCTACTCGTTCAGTACCATCCACATTGTTTCCTTTGTCCACTTCTAAAAATATTCCAGTATACAAACAAAGTCAACACTTTGCTAGTAAATCAGGGAATAAAGTTAGTGCTGTGCCAGTGATGAATGAAGTAAAAAAGTTCATATCTAAGATTCCAAATATTTAATCTAGTAAATATTCTTAAATTTGACAAGCAAAGAAATGTACATTCATCTTTTAAATTGTTCAAGATAACTATACATGGTGTCAGAATCCAGCAAATTTATGCTCGCTGGTGCTATGAGCCGCTGGATCCCACAACGGATTATTTTAACATAAATAATAAACTCTTAGGAAAACTAAGATTTTACTTTTTGTTAAAGTTTTTATGTTTTTTTATTGTTTATGCGGGGCAAACCAGGAAAAGGCTTTTTTCAATACTAGTATTTCCTATTTAAACTAGTTCAAATTCTGGGACCATGGGTATTTGGGGCTAAAGTATTATAAAGCTGAGTCATCCAAATTAGGAAATATAGGCTTTTGGCCTATCATATTGAAGATAAATATTTTGAGGCAAAACTGACCCATGTGGTAACAATTTGATAAATTGTATCCAATCACCAGTGAGTAAAATCTTCTCACCTCAGAGGGGTCCAACTCATGTGGTAATGATTTGTTAATTTTCACCCTATCATTGTCAAGTAAAATCTTCGCACCTTGGAGGTGATTAGACCCATGTGGTAACAAACACCTCAAATCTGGCTGAGAAGTTGGAGCAATACTATTATCAGTTTTTACCTTATTTTAGCCAATTTTGGTTATAAACCATATTTTCCCAATAGTTAGGATTCCACCAAGATTCTTCCAAGGTCTTTTCGCTGTTAGTACTCATATCATCAATTACCACAATCTTATTCAAAGAGCAGACTCCAACATTCTTTTTCAGAAGTCAAGAAGGAGAATGTCCAACACATGTGATTAATGACTTTTTTAAATCCACTACCATGATTGAATGTTTAGGAGACCAGAGTTAATAACTGTTTGTTGAATATACGCTTCCTCAAATAGCTGGTCCTTCATTACTTTGTAGTGCGTGGAGTTGCATTTGCTATCTGCCCCAATTCTGGTTTCTGGCCCAGTGCTGGCCAAATCCAATCTATTTGAGAGCCTCAAATGGATTGAAGAGGATGAATGACCATACCACATAAAACTGGATTTTGCTTTGTAGGAGTTCTTTATTAACCCTCCCAATTCGCGTCCCAGCTGTTTTGCCCTCAAAACGTTTTTCCAAATTATAAAAATATTTACAAAATGGCAGTTGAGGCTGCAGCTGCCCCTGCCAACACCCTATTTCGCCACCAACTTCATGAGACAATGGAGCCCCTTGTTGAGGGTATCCCTATCCTTAATTTTCCCCATTATTTTGAGAAAGATGCAAAATATGAAACTGAGGAGCTCGCCCTTGGTGTGAGCCATGCTTGCATTGATGCATCAAAATCTTTTTTTTAACCCTTATTATCCTAAAACCTGCCAGCGCATCAAGTCTTTCACTTGAGTGCCAGCTCTCATCACTTACGCTGAGCATCAACTTGCTCAATATGTTGAGGAAATGGATACCGCTGGCCTCATAAACGAAGAAACCCCACAACTACACCTCCTTATGCCCCATGTTGCTGATGCTCCCACCCCAATGCTATCCGCCATGGTCTGCCAGCTTTTTGGGCGCCAGACAAATGTTTCCTCAAAGCTTCTTCACCTTCTGATATAGCTTTGTAGGCTGTTAGCTGAGGTATCATATTATGAATTTTTTTCTAAAAATTATTTTGTTTGGCCCATTTGCAAATAAAGATGCTTGGCGGCTCCCTCTTTTGGGTTGGGCACAACTAGTTCTAAAAAAAAGAGTTTCAGTTGCTATTGTATGAATACAATTGACCAAAAGATGTTTTTCTATAAATATAAACCCATAATAAAGACTGGGGGCTTTATTTATATGTCATCACCTAAACTATGGCTTCCTGTCATAGGATCTCCCTGACCAATATAGTAAAAGTTCTTACATATAGCACAACAAAATTTATTAAATGAATAAACTTTTAGTATGTCACCTACAATTTTATTGTCTAGTTATGCAAACTTATTGGTATAAATATGGTTACTTTTGATACTAACTGCATCTTTGCCCCTAACTCTTATTGTATATCACCTTCTAACCAGTGGCTCTCAGGCACATCTTCTGGGGTTTTCCACATAAGAGGGCCTTCCCAAAATTAGGTTCTTTTTTTCAAAACTGAAGTCTCCTGCTGTACACACAGCTCGACCTCTATGGCTAAGCTCATGCTGATGTAAGAAAATAGTTCTAAGACAGCACTATCTCAAAAAGGGTAAGATTAAATTCCTCTGAGCTATAGTAGCAAGGCGCCCAAGCAATTCAAGTTACTAATTAGAAATTAGAGCAATTGTAACCTAATTGACACTTCTCTAATTTTGACAACCCAAAAGGCTCCCAATAATGGGTCACTAGATCAAATATCATTTTGTGAAATTGCAAAGCCATGACTCTACAGTTTTCCTTGTAAAAATAAAAAATGTAAATTAATTAATTGACTGTTTTTATAAATTTTAATCTTAATTACATAAGCGAAAAGCCTTAGTTTTCAGTTCAATATAGTGAATAATAATCTCACAACTAATCTATTTAATTACTAACGCTTATTGTTCCCTACTTACCTGAGGAACATTGGACTTTTTATATTGTGGAAAGCGCAGTTCTACAAAAAAATTGGAATTCACAAACTCATGACACTTAGAAGCTGAATTTATGACAATTTAGTTTAAGAAAAATAAAACCATTACTAAGTTTGCAAAACAATCTTACCCCGAGGCCCAGGTAAGGCCTAATGCTGTAATCTATGGTGGAATTATAATGTCAAAATTGTACTACATCTACCACTAAAAATACTACAAGTTACGCTATACCTTGCTTCCAGCACTTGTGTAGGACTTAAATACACCATCCATAATTAAATACTAGGGAGGTGTGAAGTCACGTGTACTGCCCAACCTGGAAGTCTGTTTAATTTTCCCCAAAAGTTATTGAAGGTAGTATAGGAACCATGGATAGCTTCCTCACCATAAAAATATTCAGAAATCGCTACACCCACGCCAAGTTAACTTGTTGGATCTATGAATCTGAGGTCAATATGTGGCCTCCTGCCATATTGTCCCTAAGGTAAACTTTGTGACCTTTTTTAATAATATACGAGCCAGGGAAAAGAGCCTTGTCAGTAGAAGGTGGACGCTCTACAGCCAGTAATATCTATATTTATCCCAGAATCATGAGGAAGATGTGATCTATCACTATATTAAAGAAACTGATAAAGGCATTTCTATAATTTTAGCCATCACCAGAAGTCATTGAGCAGCCATGGAATAAGAGGTACATGAATTGCCTTCAAACCTTATGCTGCAAAGGTTGCTAAGCACAACTGATACAGAAATACCAAGAATCCATTACCTTACCTTCTTCAAAAAGATTTAATGTTGCTTTACCAATTGAGACACTAAATACTCACTTCCTCAAAGTAAGTGAATAGATCACGACTATAATTCATCTAGTATATACTCCTTCTATATTTGCAATATAATGAGGATTCACGCTAGATTTCTGATTTTACTTAAATTAAAATTCACTTAACAAAGATTGGGTTCAAGCCATTGTTGATTGTGGCATCTCATAAATTTAATTCCAGTCAAATTCTATATTTACTAAGAATATCCCTTGATGTGGCCCACAATCACCTATATGGAACAGCTGGACCTATGAGTACTACAAGTGGGGGTCATATATCGTGCTACTAATAAGGTTCATCTCTTTGCAGGTCAGAGCTCCTGCTATACTGCTTCCACTGTTAAGAAGCCCAATTTTTCTTGGCACTAGCTTTCTTAGAGTTCTATGGTGATGTTTTAAACTATGAGTAGAACACATTTACTATCTTTGGTCAAACTATACCCTTCAATACTGAAGTATAACTAAACTTCCCTAACTCATAGGAATGACTTCATTAATGTGGTTTATAATAATGTTGAGGTCTCTATCTGTTACCAACAAATATGACGCAGACGTTCCCCTCCACTTGCCATCATACCTAGAAATTAAGGAATTTCCATTAAAGCCTCTAAGGATTTGTATTATATCTTAAAGAACAGCATTTGGTGCCAACTGGAATGAATTTAGATTTACTTAAAGGATTGATAGAGAAATTTATTCCCCTTGTCAATTATTGAGGGTTGAACCTTCTGTTGCTCCTTAAAAATTTTCATACAGTCACCAGGGGATCTGTGTATTACTCACCAGCTTGACTGCCTCAAAATCCTTTATCAAGAGCAGAAGAAATCACATTTTTACATCTTACTCCACTGGAACAGTCTTTTGAGCTTACATGATTTTTTAATCTAAAGGATTTGGCTTACTTCGCCACCCTCTAGTAAATTGTGCGGTCATTTCTTGTGAACAACTAATTAGATTAACTTATATTTAAAAAACAAGAAATGGCTCTCATACAAAATCATGCTCAAGTATTTGTGACAGAAAACTTAAACCTTAGATACCCTGTGGAGATTCAGCTCACTATAATGCTGAGGATGCAGTATTAATGGTCAAGTTGATATGGAGAAGAAATGCCAGTGATAAAGAGTTGTAGAAGGAATATGAGAAGCTTACAAGTCAAGAAATGGTCGCCCCCTTGCGCAGCCCATGGTCCAGTATGGTGCACATAGTTAAATAAAAATGTCTCTAATAGAGTCAATGTTATTTACTAAAATTATATATAACTGAAAAGAGCTCTAATCTTTTATTTTAGATAGATGATGCCTGAATCAATTAGGAGGATCCAGATATTTTTAAGCTCATGTTCCATTAGTAGATAATGGAAGATTATACTGTTCCTTGAAGACCAGTAAAAGTGCAAAAGCTCTAATGATTGTTCCTACTGGATAAATCTCTAAGGGTTTTGCAATGTGCAGGCCACCTTACAGCAAGCAATGGACATTATTTTGAAAAACAAGTTTTGTTAAAATTTTATGTTTACCTCAATGATATAAATATGTTATTAGAAACGCTCACCTAACATTTAGTGCATCCGGAAGAGGTCTTTTGTAGGTTAGCTAATATCAGTTAAAGATTGAGTTTAGAAAGTGCCAATTATTCAAATCCCAAATGGAGTATCTGGTTCACATTATTGAAACTTATGGTATATGGCCACAGCTTTAAAAACTTGATGCCATAAGCCATATGGAGGATATCTGAAAATAAGCAAGATACTCAACTATTTCTTTCAATGGTCAGGTACTATTACTAATGTATACAGGGATTTTCATAATTTGCCAATCCTCTATTACATCTGCTTTGAGGAGTAAATTATTTTCAAATGATTTTATTTTCAAATGATTCTTTAGCTGTCTACATAAGGCTTATAATGAGGCCCCTATTCTGAGACATTCCAACTTTGATAAGTCATTTATAGTACAAAATGTCACATCTATCACAGCTATAAAAACCTTGCTCTCTCAGATAATTAAAACAGAGAGGAGCATCTGGTAGCCTTCTTCAATCAATTCTTGGACAAGCAAGGACAAGAATTACACTGTAACTAAGTGTGAATGCTTGGCAATCATGTATGCTTTCAAAAATTTTGGGTCACTATAATTAGGACCTGGTTCAAGATTGTTCCACTCCATGCTTCCTTACAATGGTTATATAATCTTAAGGGACTTGAAGAATGGTTATCATGATGGTCCATGAAACTATAAGCCTATTAATATGAGATATTCTATTTTTCAGGATAGCCCTATCAGAATGCCGATGGCCTTAGCTGCTATCAGTTGTAATAGCTCTTCTTACCTCTTTTCAGATCAACTTTTCAAAAATGGAAGCAAAGAATTACGCCAATGAAAATCCTGCTTTGTTGTACCTTGGGTCAACTTATGAAAAGCACAAAATTTGGGGTGGACAACTGTATAAATTGTGGGGAAATGTCCAGCTGTATACCCCCTGTTAGGATTTTTAGTATGCCATATCACCCAGCTTCTTAGATTATAATAGGTCCTTATTCACTTGGGATTAGTCCCGCTAGTGGATATGGGGGGTATCATTTTCAGTTGATAACTATTGTTTGGCAGAATCATCCTAACAGATATTAAGTACTTAATATCATTGATCCATCATATTAACAAGCCAGATTAACTAATCCTCTTCAGTATGACCCCCAATTATAAATGAGTTTCTAGATTGTCAATATTATTTTAATAATTTAATTATCCCATAAGTTGGTTAATGTTTTTGTTAATTTATAAAAGGGGTTTGTGAAGTTGTTAAAGTGCTGATGACGATTTTAAAACAACTTCCAGATTATTTAATGAATGTGGGGAAGCATTTAGTGATGACTTGGAGAAGGTTTCAGGGCAAGAAGGCGGTAAACCCAACTAGCTCATTAAAAAAATACTTAAGTGTGTGAACTTATGAAGGCTAATCAAATGGTGACGGCCACCATCTCTTCAAGTAGGGCACCAACAGGGTTGGCACCAATTTACCTATAAATACCCTCATTTTTCACTCAAATAAAGTAGATAGATTTAGCAGTTTACTTTTGTAGTTTAATTTTATACATTGGTTGTATAGTTGAATCTTAGAATAAGAGTTTAATGATGTGACTTCCTTTATCTAAGGTATTTGGCTATCAAGATCTCTGTAGATCTTGCAAGAATAGAGGAGAGGAGGAAAGAGTTCCCTGCCATTTCTGAGTTATACAATCAAGGATGGGAAGGGTGTTCATCAGTTTAACGTAGTACCATATAATCAACGTGTATTTTGATGCTCAACTTAAGTAATAGTTCTTTTACTATTACTACCCAGCATTATTCAAATGATATTAATAATTTAATCAACGCATTTATTAAAACTTGTGCAGTAAAATTGATAGCTAAGGTGATCATCTCAATTGGAAGATACGTTGGTGCTAATTAATAAGGGTGATTAAGTACATAGATCTTAAATTTATACACCTGGTGCTCACTACAGTGGTAGCTAAGTAAAAAAACAAATTAAAAGAAGCCAAATTGATAAAAAAGTTATCAGTAGTGAAGAACAATAAACTCTGGATTTAATTGGATACTATCAATCATAATGTATCATGCTATTGGCACAGGCCAAGCTCAATGTCTTGGAGGAATGGGTGATAAAGGCTGAGGAAGAGGTTGAGAAAGTCAGAATAGGCAATGATGACCTCTGTGGGAAGGTTGACTCCTTGAAGCGAAAAGGGGGCAAATTAAATCAGAAAATCTTAGTTCTAAAGACTGGATGCATAGCGGACAGTGAACTTTACACCAGGCTCAAGAGGACATGGCATGCATGTGGAAGCATATTGTGGAATTAGAGAATCACAATTGTATTTGCACTCATTCGAAGGTTAATGAAGCCAATGATATTACGCCCAAAATTTTAGTCAGGAAGGTACCCCCATCAAGAAGGATGTCTGGGGTATTTGCTGTTATGTAAGAGTCACTACTGAAGCCACAACAATTGTTAGTCAGATTTTTGTCCATAAATCCCCTGCCAGTGGAGTGACTGATGAGTTTCAAGATATGCTATAATTTCCCACATTTCACAGGGACAAAGCATTGACGTTTTTCAATATTTTTGAGATGACAATGGTCAGTTATGTGGACTGCCAAAAATTGGTAACTGTTATGAATTGCCTCAACACCAATTTCCAAAAGCTGGTGTAAACCCACCTGAAAGGGGACAATTTGGTCATACTCTGAAGTAAATGAAGCAATTTATGCTCGAGTTTAAAAACCCCACCAGAATGGCTAACTGTTAGCAAGAGTTTATGGGAATACAATCTAAAAGGACGAAACTCTTGCTGCTTACACCATTCTTTTTATCAGGAGTCACAGATCCTGGTAGGGCAAAATTGTTATCAGATTTTATACATGTATTACAATGCAAGCAGTGCTTTGGCTTTATAGAAATGTCACTGCACTATGGCATCAGCGTTGGTACAACAAACTTCCACCTTGCAGATGATAGTTTATCTTAATATTTTGGGAGCAGCTTTTGACGCGCCTGTTTAATTATATGAGGACATTCTGGCTGAGGATGATCAAACTATGGCAGAGTTAGAAGACGACGTTCTAGAGGGTATTGGAAAGTTGGTGATCAGCAGAATCAAGTCTTAATGGTAAAAACTGATGAATCAAAATAGAAGGCTAAATAAACTAACCATTATCAGAAAAACAGAGCAATGAGATATTTTTCTACCCAAAAATTTAGGGAGAGATTTCTAAAAAACCGTTAAATTTATGCTACCTCTGGAGGATAAAAAAATAACTCAAAGTTTGAGAAAAGGCTTTTCAGTCTAGATAATAAACAATCTAGCACTGCAATTAAACCTGTTCTTCCAGACATCTGCTTAGAATGGAATGTATTGGTAGGACCAGCTCATATTACAACTGAGTCTTATGGGAAGAAGTCCTGAGGTGCTTAAATGAAAGAGTAGCAGGATCAGGATGGGATTAAACTAGATCCTCGGTAAGAGTCTCTATGAATAAGTTTTGGCAGGTTCAGCTTGGGTTGCAACTAGGTCCACTGGGAAGAAGTTCTGATGCACTTATATGAAAAAAGAGTATCAGCAGGATTATGACAGGTTGAATCTAGATTTGCTGGGAAGAGTCCAAATTGAACAAGCCATCAAAAGGACCAGCTCAGGTTGAAACTGGATCCACTGTGAGTGGTCCCAGGGCACTTAAATGATGAGAAGTCAATTGGGAACCTGTCCTGAGGATGTACAGGTTGAATGGCGAGGATCCATTGGGAGCCCTTCCTTGGGTTTGTTAAGATTGAATGGTGAGGAGTCATTGGGACCCTTTCTGGGGTTTGTACAGGTTGACCAGTTTGTTTTTTTGCAATGATGGCTGATATAGTTCTGGCGTGGCATTATGATGCAGGAATCATGCTTGAGAGAGGCAGCAGCAAGTAAGAAGCAAGGAAGAGGAGCCACGTTTCCAAAGGTTGTCAAAAGCAGCGTTGATAGCGGAAAGAGCTGGGCTCTGCTGAAGTTTATCTTGAAGTTTGAAGTCCATGTCCTGAGGCGGCATCCTTTCCCTTAAGTTCTTATCTTTTTGCACATAATCTAGACAAGTGGGTGGATATGTTGGGATTTTGGTATGCTCATATCACCAATCTGCTTAAATATGGTAAGATTCTTATTCACTAGGGGGATTAGTCCCGCTAGTGGATATGGGATTTATTATTTTTAGATGATAACTATTTCTTAACAGAATTTTCTTCAAATATTAAGTACTTCGCCATAGTTGATCCATCAGATTAATATGCAAGATATTTAATCCTTCTCAAGATAATTTCCATAAATAATCGAGTAATTAGGTTGTCAACTCTATAACAATTTTTTATTTTGTATAAATCAACTGGGGTTTGTCAACACTTGATAGGAGGGGTTTTTGAAGAATTTAAGGTGCTGACAATGCTTTTAAAACAACTTTCAGGTTAATTGATAAATGCAGAAAAGCTTTTAGTGATAACCTGAAGAAGGTTGAAGGGCTAAAAGGTGGTGAAATCTTACTAGCTCGTTAGGAAATTTTGAGTGCACAACATAATGAAGGCTAATAAAATGGCAATGGCCGCCGTCTCCTCAAGTAGGGCGCCAACAGGGGTTGGCGCAAATTTCCCATTATAAATACCCTCATTTTTACCAAAAATGTAGATAGATTTAGCAATTAATTTTGTAGTTTAATTTTATTCTTTGGTTGTACAGTTGAATCTTAGAATAAGAGTTTAAGGATAGGATATTCTTTATCTAAAGTATTTGGCTATCAAGATCTCTGTAGACTTTTCAAGAATAGAGGAGAGGAGGGAAGGATTCCTTTCATTTCAGAGATACCTTCAAGTATAGGAAGCGCGTGCATTAGTTTAGCGTAGGGCCATATAATCAACGTGTATTTTATTTAATCAACTTAGGCAATAGTCCTCATACTATTTTTTTAGTACTAGATGGTTAGTCCTCATACTATTACTACCCAGAATTATTTAAATAATATCAATAATTCAATCAACGCATTTTTTAAGAACTTGTTCAGTAAGATTGGGAGCCAACTGGGACCATCTAGTGCCAAAAAAGTACTGGGAGCTTTGGTGTTCATCCCAATTGGAAGAGACAGTTGGTGCAAATTACTAAGGGTAATTGAGCACATAGCTCCCAAATTTCTACACACCACTCTTAGCTCATTCATAGATAATCACACAAGTCATCACTTTAGTGGGACATAGATGTCTACTTAGATTGTATTATAAAAATCAGCCGTGATTATTAATAATTCTTAAAGTCTGATATTTAAGATGTTTTTATAATTCCCCAAGTTAAGCACAGCAACCTTATAAGCCCATAACTACTTTACAGGTATTCAAGCCTAATTGGGCCTAAAACATTGTTTCTATAGATACTTTAAGACCCTTACCTACCAGTATTCTCAACTCCAAATAAGAAATAGTAACAATCAATAATCTTACTAAGTGGGTTTGAGTTTGGGCCATCAGAGACCTTGGAGCGATATTGACAAAAAATTATAATGAAGCAGATAACACATCAACTATGAATCTGAAAGTTTTTATCATGGACAATGACACTAATTATACCTCTCAAATCATTCTCAAACTAAATGACTTATGGAAATTTGTGGTGTTATACTGTACCTCATCATCCTAAGACCAATAGGATGGTGGAACATGATGTAAATCTTGTGAATAACCCCCTGTGTTCTAACTGGGAGCTGTATCATTTTAAACCCAAGAAGGTGGATAAGATGGCTGCATCCTTCTTTATTAACCAGAGAAATTTAGCCCATGTTTATTAAAGGTGGGTAACATCCTCATGAAGGTTGTCCCTTTACCTCCTCTTCTTACCACCAAGGAGTTGGTGGATAGATCCAAAGGTGTGCCAGGAGGTAGTGTTGGCAGAATGTATTGCCAACAAGGAGGTTGCAACTTCTTACCTTGACAAAAGACATCTTCCCCTTGTTAAAGTTTCATTATAATACTAAGTTGGTATTATATTAAAATTTATTGGTCCAAATTAACTTGGACTCAAAATCACCCTCCTAACTTCTCTCCTTGCTACCAGTGAAGGCGAGACCATCCTCATTAGCATTAAACAGATTAAGATTATTTGACTAAATATAGGTTTTCATACATCTGCCCTGGCTTTTTTCGCTGCCTGCCAGTCATTGCACAAATCTTCACACCTTGTTAGGCAGAATTGGGCCCAAAAGTTACAAAAAAAATTGATACCAATATGTCCATCCAGTTCATATTTAAATCAACGTCAGAAGCACCCTAGTGTGTTGATCCTCCTGAAGTCAATTGCATTGTAATCCTCAGGCATAAATGACCACATCCCTTTATTCCCCATCCATTTTACTTATATAGCAGCTTCCCCAACTGGATCTGCAGCCCCCCTTTATTGTTACTTTCTTTTAGGCTATTAAATTTTTTTAAATTTTCCTTTACTATTAAAATGAGGATTTTGCGTGTTGTATTCCAGCTATTTGTTTTTATTTTGGAACTATTTGGCTGATGGTGGCATTGTCCCTGTTCACCTTACACCAAACTTTATGGATGGCTGTACTGTAGGTATTCCGTCTGTTGTTGTGGGTGGTAACTCATCATGAGTGGAAGTACAGTCTTAGCCTTATCAGCAAGCTCCATGACATACTGGAGTGACCACTTTCATTGTCCATCTTCACCCTTCTTCGTAAGTGGGGTGATGCTTTAGTCTTCTCAGATATGCAGAGCGTTCAAATCTTGGTGATATGGTGTTTTATGGAAAGATACTGCGTTTTTTGAATAAAAGCTTCTATGCCATGGTTAAGGATTATCTTATGATCCAAAGTAATTTGATGAAGCCCCAGGATCAAGCATTAAAAATTCATCTCAGTTTTATTCCCACAGCATTTCCATCTTGAATGGTCACAAGTTTACTATTGTTATTAGTTACTGCTTCCATTCTTTCTTTTCTAGCCCCATTTTAAATCGTTATAATGGGGTAAACTCTTCTGTTGGGTCTTAAGTCGCTGATAAACAGTTAGTTTTGAATCCGTTGGTTTCCTTATTATCTGCTGTATAACAAATGAAGTTAAGTTAGCCCATATAGTTAGAGCAACGGTTCTACTCCACGAAGCTAGTCCTGTTGATATTTCAATACTTTACCTCCCCACCAGTTATGTTCTGTGAAATTACAAATAAACATATTTGTGCTTACTTTATTGCTTTTTACAATACAGTTGGGATCCCATATGGTATCCGTTGAGGCTCTCTTACTTACAGGAGTGTCTGGAAATTTTAAGATCTTGAAAGGTGCTCAGGATACGGATTTAGATCTTGATGTGTGATCCTCTTTACTGGGCGCCTTTCAACCCTATGGCGGACTATGAGGCGAAGAGTCCTGTCCATACCTCTGTGCATAGGTATGGCTTCTGTGAAAAGTTTACTGTAGTGTCAGATCTAATGTTTTCAGTCATTCTTGGAGTAGGTTGGCGACGTTGTCACAGTTGACTATAGTCCTAGAGACCATCCTCTTGTCTTTTGAGAACACATATTCATGTGGCTATTTCCCGCGTCTTGATATATTCTCCACTACCAGAGTTGTAAATTTCATCATGGCAACTCCTTACATCTTTGATTTACTAATTAAATTCTCATCCAAGCTGTTGTATTATAAAAATTTTTTTGGTTTTTGCAAGTCAATAATCTTCACCTTACTATGAGTATGATCTAGCCTTCCTTCAAAGTTGGATTGAATCATAATTAACTGCCCTCTGTACTCAGATACAGAACAAGAGTATCAAAAAAGAAGTCAATTAGAGGACATGGTCAAGATAAATTAAGTATTTTAAAAGCCCTCTCCCATTTCTTCTCCTGAGGTTTTCATTCAAAAGGCTGATGGAACTTTGTGCTCTTGTGTGGACTATGGCCATTTGGCGGATATAACAGTGCACAATCCCAATCCACTTCCCCAATAACAAAATATCCACTAAGCGATTGCAAAATCCAAGGTGCTTTTCAAAGTTGACATTGTAAATGCCTTCAATAAAATATTTTTATCAAAGGCCAGTAGTGGTTTATGGCCATTATAATGGATTTGGCGCAGCTTGGTCCATACATTGACTTAATTAGTGAAATCTCAGTTCCTACTAAGAATTGAAGGTCAATTTATCTAAAATAGGCTTAATGTTCAACCAGATCGCAAAATGTTTCACCAAAGGTAAGGTGCCTGAAATTTAGGAGAGGACATTGATCTGGCGGATTATTAACCATGATTTTGAATGCTCTGGATTACAATAATGGTATATTGAGCCTTCTTGGATGATGATCTTGTCATCTCTCAAGAGCCTAGGTGGGAGTAAAGCTTAAATAACACTTTTCAGCTGCTATATTAGTATAATGGCATGTTTCAAATGTTAAATTTGTCTTCTAAGGTGCTTTCTTATTAAATAAACATTGCAGTCATATCTAAAAGGATAGAAAAAAAACTTTATTACATATTTATAAAATTTAAATCTGGAGTATGAGCTCATATAGTGAGTCAGACCAAGCGCTAGCCTCATTCTTGACGTTGCCTTGGGGCCAAACCATGCCAACTGGCATGCGCTGTTTCCAGAACTGTCATTTAAGAGTATTTCATGAACTTCAGAGATGGCACATGGATTATAGAATTGGTATCTGCAGGATTATTCATTGTGTTGTCACTTACATCAGTAGTGCTGTCCAACATATTTGTGGCGCACTGGTGCAAACCTGTTTGTTACAGCCATTTATACTAAAAAAGTCATATTCTAGTTCAAAAATGCCCTTTGGTCTTACAAATGTACCTTCCATATTCCAGCACATGATTGATATCGTTCTGGGTACATTTGCTTCACCTTTGCAGTGGCATAGATATATAACATTTTGGTATAAACTCCCACCTGCGAGCAGTATGCAAAGGGCCTGGAGGCGGTATTGGCTGTTCTGAAGAAGGCAGATCTTTATGTGAAGCCTTCAAAGTGAATATCATTTATACAAAAGGTTAATTTTTGGTAACCTGGTCCTGAATGATGGGTATGCTATACCCTTAGTAAACTTAAGGCCATACTTTCATGACCCAAACCTACCAGCCAGAAACAGCCTTCAAGATTCTTGGGTACCATTAATTTCTTTAATAAATTTTCTGTTGCACTCTCCCAGCTAGCGGCAACCCTTTATCACCTAGAAGGGAAGAAAGTGCCCTGTAAATAAACTGAGGATTACCAACATGCATCTAAAGCTATCAAGGAAATATTTATGGCGCCTCCTGTTCTTAAACAGGCTAATCTACTGTGTCTTTAATAGTGGCATATGATGCCACAGTGGCTTCAGTATTGGATGTCTTGCTTCATGATCATGACGGGGTGAGCATCCTTTTGCCTACTTCTCATGGTAGTTCTCCTCCTTGGAGAAAACATGGGCTATCTATGATAAAGATCTTGCTGCGGTATCATGGTTGCTCATAGAATAACAGTAACTTTTTCAGGAAACACATCATGAAGTAGTTATCAAAATGGACCACCAAGCTCTTTTATATTATAGGAAGCCACATAAGTTGCCCCATTGTCAGGCCCAAAATTACATGATCTGTGTAGCTTCAACTTCAAATATGATTATGTGAAGGGTGCTCTAAATATTTAACTAAACCAGTTGTGTTGGAATCCCTCCTTATGTCCTACAGAGGAAGAGGCACATGAGAATAATATGGTCATTCCTCTTGCACAAATTCTAGATATTGTTCCTCTCAAGATTTCTATAATCAACTGAGCTCCAAATGTTCATTTGGTTTCTTGGGTATTGGTAAAATAGACATACTGATTAAAGGGTCTGGAATATATTTAATAAGTTGTTACTGCCAGCCCACAAGTGGACCCACCATTCACCGATGTTCTCTGTGCAACAGTTCTCTTTAATGTCGCCAAAGTTCAAAAATAGGCTTAAAGCTGAAAATTAGTGGAGAGGTCAAAAAACGAAAAGATGGAGAGAATATAGACTACTTATCTGCGTTAGAAAGCATTGATATGTATAGGGCATATGGGGACATGGTACCTCAGGGACCTTTGTGGCCCTGTAAAATCAGGACCATCTACTGCCTTTTAAACCAGCTTCTTGGGAGGCGCCCTCATTGTACAGAGTCATCCACATGACCACAGTGGTTGTCGCGGTGCCTCTCATAATTTGGGAAGTGGGGACGGGATTCCTGAAGGTGATTCCATCGATTCTCATATATGCCTGATACTTCCTGATCAATTCTAGTTTTATATTCTTTGGGGTAAGGTTCTGTTCACGCTAGTTTGAGGTTTTATCTTTTAAAGCTCAAATTGGGAGAAAGGATCTTATCTTGCTCATCAATCAATCCTGACAAGGCCCCCCTCAAGATCCTGTTAAAGTAGAGTATAGGGTTTGGGAACCAGCCATGCACTTAATTCACTTAGCCCCTGATTAACGTTAGAAATGAAGAACTCAGAGTTCACCTTATATATGACCTTATAAGGTCTGGACCTAAGAAAGTTGAGCTTATTCTGTAACCTCCAAGACAATGGTGATAAAAGAACATGGTCACCTAATTATTAAATTTGTAAGGAGGGTCAGATGACATTAGAAATGGGATGTCTCCCTAATGATAGTGGTAATGATGCCTTGCGTGGTCAGGGCTTGAAGCTGAATAATTTCATCAGCTAAGGATCTCATGGTTAGATTGGAGCTCTCAGGAGCGGAGGTCTCGACAAAGGCTGAACGCTACTTGGAAGCCAGAAAGCACGTTTATATAGAGCCTCAAAAAAGGGGGAAATTTTAACGACTTGGTGGTAGCTTAATTTATAGGAAATTAAAATGCTGAGTAGATAATGGTTCCAGCGAGTAGGGATGGAGGCTGCCATCTTCCATAAAATAGAGACAAGGGTTTCATTAGAGCATTCCACTGCTCCGTTAGTTGATGGGTGTAAGGTGGCGGCATACTCTGGTTAGTGCCAAAAAGAGAAGTAAGTTTTGGACTACCTGCAAGGTTGAATTTACTTATTGTCCAAAAGTAAAATTTGTGGGCATTCATTCTGGGCATAACAAGATTATATAAGGAAGAGAGCCATGGCTATTGCAGTAGCAGCAGGGATAAAATAGTTTTGACCCATTTGTTGAGATGGTCCATGTATAGGAGTATATATTTGAAGCCATGCACCTTAGTGGTGAGAGGGCCTATCAAATCAATGCTTTTGACATCTAAGTTTCCGTCAGGGAAATGACTGAGTATTAGTATTGAGAACTGGCCCAGTCTTAAATTGGCAAGTCGTACAGGCCTCCAGGACCTCTTGGATGGTTTCCACCATTCTCTTCCAGTAACATCATATTCTCAACTACTTGTGAGTCTTCTTAACTGCCTCATGTCCCACGGTAGTATGACACTCTAGATTAACGTTATGTTTGAAAAAGCGGACATAAGTGAGCCATTTTTATTGACCATTATATAAAGCAGCCCATCCTTGATTTGAGCGCCAGGATTCCTACTGTTTTGGAAATTTAGATAAGGTAGATGATGAGAATTGAGCCTGAGCCGTCAAAGTAGCTGAAACTATTATTGGGGATAATACTCAACGAAAACCAGCCCTCTTGACATCATGGAGAATTCTCAACTAATGGAGTCACATATTACTCGCCCATAACCCTAATATTGGGGTTCAAATCCAATATATACAGCGAGAAAATCCTATTTTACTGAGTTGACTAAGCCTGAAGAATCCCCAAATTCATAACACTTATAGATCTTAGCTTGGACCACTTGGAAATGAGCCAGTAACCTCCCTGATCTTTCTTATAATTTTAATTCTAGGAAAATAGAGATTATACTCTTTTTCGCCATTTTAAGTTAAATTGACCTACTCTATTAATTTTGGGAAAATCTAATAGTTAGGATATATAACTCCAGGTATGATAACCTGAGAAAGGACTTTCCAGCCAAGGAATGCACAAACTTTTAAATCCAGCACCTAGGAACTTTAGGTTTTCTGGCTTATAATTAAAGCTGACAAGTAATCTGAACCCTTGGTTTAGACAAAACGGGTGATCCCTGATAGGTTTACCCTGACTTTGCGGTGCAAACTATTATTACAATGAATGATTTAAAGTCATATCTTTCTTCAGATCAAAAGCGCATTAAGCTTTTGACCAAATTCTCCGCTATGATGCGTGGGATGGAGAAAAAAATTTCTTTCATGTGCAGCACCAACGTGAGCTTTTAAGATGCGACTATTGAGCTTAAAAGCAAAATTTGGCAGCTAACCCCTCTTGTTACCACAAAATCAGCCCTTTGTGCCGCCCATGTTTGGGTAGACTCAATAATTAAAGATGTAAACGCTTTACAAAATTAAATGAACGCACTCTACCCTTATGAAATTTTCAGCAATATCAGTTCCTCTTTAAATGAAAAATCCCTCAAGTGTCAATTCAAGTTATTTGGCCGTTAAACCCCCTTTGGTATGTTCAAACTGTCAAAAAAAGTACGCCCCATCCAAAGGGAGCATCTTCTCATATATTGTTTTGTTATAAAAGTGCTATGGATGAAGCCATTAAAACCTGACAAATAAAACATTTAACTAACTATCTTAGTTTCATATCAAGACATTATGTTACTTCACCTAAGTCATTGATGGATTTAGGATAACGCCAAGACTTTCTTGCTTTGAGAATTTGGGAACAACGTAACTTTAGTCAATTAAAAGCAAACTTTTATGGGTGTAATCCTTAATTTAGAAGAAATTATCACTGAGTCACTCACCTATTTTACCTTGAGGCTCAAACGTTGGTCACAGGAAAGCGTCTTAATTTAGATGATGCTATCACTGCTTCGTTTTTGGCGTTTAAAAGTATGCCTAATATCTTCTTTATCTTAAAGCAGTGAAGTCTAACTGGACGCCTCTCCTCCATATCAAAGAAGCCATTTTGGAAATTTTGGCCAACCTACTGGAACCTACTGACCCACTCATTTTAATAATAATAACAAACCTTGTCCCCAAGTGCTAGCGGTTACACCCCCAAGTTGCCTACCCCTGAATTATACTGCGCTTTTTGCAAGAGGAACAACCATACTGTAGACATTTTTTTGCATCTTCCTATGTAGGTCGACAAAAGATCAGTTAGTATATGGAAGGAGGCTCCATATGCTGATGACACTCAAGTGCATCATAACCCTTGTTCTAGTACTCTTTCTATTCCAAGCACCATAGATGTTTTATGTTAGCTGTCCTGGAAGAAGTCTATATGCCTCTCTCTATTCAAGGAAATAAAGATCTTATAGCTTTCTTATTTATATATTGGGTAGTTACCCCAGAAAATCTTGGTTAGTTCCTATATGGAAAGCCAAGCGCTGGCAGGTAAAACCTTAAGAGTATTTAACAGCCCAAGCATGGCCTAGGCTTATCTTGCACTTGCTTCACTGCAAATTCCTAAAGACAGTCTACTAGCCGTTAATTCCAAGTTTGGATCTTTGGTGGTTCGTGTAGAGGATATTTGCTCAAAAGGTCAAGTCCTGGCAATAATCAATACTTGTTCAACAATAAATGTTATATCTTCCTAACTTATCCAGAAGATAAAAATGGCCCCAGACTTGATTCAAAAGCTAGGTATGGAACGGCAGGTAGTCAGTCTACTAAGGCGATGGTGCATATTCTGCCTTGCCCCTCCAATTTGGGAAACTTTTCATCACTGCCCCCACTATTGCTTTAGAAAATGATAACTATAAGTTGCTTATTGAGCTCTAATTGAAGCGGTAGTTTAAATTTATTATCAACCATAAGGAAAAATACCTCTTGCTATCAGGGTATCAGATCCCATTATTATTCAACCTCCCAGTCAAAAGTAAAGAAGCCCCAAAAAAACATGCCTGCTAGAATATACATCCTCTATTTGTAGAGTTTATTATCAGGTCTTAGGAGGAGAAACTAATTTACCCCCTGAGGCGTTAGACACCAAAGATGGGATCCCCTTTTATTCCCCCATCCAATTACAAACCCTCTGGCTCCCTAGTCATTTTTGGATATGGTATCAAGATCTTTATCCCTCCTATCAAGTCTTGGAGCTAAGTGAAAACCCAAACCAGTATATCAAAAAGCGTTGACCTGTCTAGGAATTGTGGATCCTGATTATGGGAAATTTATATCTATCTTATTGGAGAATCTAGTGAATCAAACACTCCAAGCCCTCAGTATGCCCCTAATGCTTATATAAAACTATGCCTCATTGAAATACCTCCAAAGTGACTATTTTTAGCTCTTTACAAGATTTAAGGTTTAATTGTCCTTCCATCATAGCTCTGGTTGAAAGTAGAATTGTAAATAATCTCACCCCTAACAAACGCCAGAACGCCTTAGACCTCCTTAAGGAGTATTGTGATATTTTTTCAATACCATGTGATTATGGAATAATATCTGGGGTAATACACCAAATTGAGATTGAGGCTCATCCTCCATTCAAATCTCGGCCATACAGAAAATCTAAAGTTGAAGAAGATCAAGTGGCCCTAGAGCTACAGCAACTGTTGTAAGCTGGGTTTCTTAAACCTTCTAAACTTCCTTGGGCTTCCCCGCTCTTATTAATTCAGAAAAAAGTTGGTGTCCACCATGCTGTCATAGATTATTTGCACCTCAATTCAATCAAAATAAAAGATAGCTGTTCATTGCCGTGTAAAGATGACTCCTTATGCTTGATTTCAGGTTCCTACTATTTTGGCAGTATATTACCCGTTGGTACTGGCAAGCCATTTATCGCTAGGATCAGGAAAAATTCTCCCTCATCTCAAGTAAAGCATTGTTCAGATCCACATAAATGCTGTGGAGTTAATGTCCCTGCTATCTTTTTTTAGTACTAGATGGTCCCTCCTGCTATCTTCCAATGCGCCATAGACAGACTTTTAGGTGATTTAAAAAATCCTTGTGTGTTAGTTTAACTTGACATTATTGCCATTTTTTGAGAACCTTTACCAAACACATAGATTATCTCAGCAGTTTTCCAGCGTTTATGGCAAGCTTTGCTAAAACTAAAGCTGGCAAAATTATCCTTCTTTCATAAATGGTTTTAATCCATAAGGTAGTGAAAGCTGGAATATTCCTAATGGACAACAAGGTCCTGACCATATCCAAAATGACAACCCCTAAATTTCTACAAGACACAAGTTTTTTGGGGGATGGTTGGATATTAGTGTCAGTATATTCCTCACTTTGTTGACACCTCTGAGCTTCTAGTATATATACTGAAGAAAGGGGTACCCTCCAGTGAAAAGAAGAGCAACATCAGGCCTTTGAACTTCTAATCATTTCTCTCTTTCACTCTCCAGTACTAATAAATCCTAATTTTGACAAATTTTTCTCCTCTTTACCAATGCTAGTGATATAGCCATCAGAGACATACTATTGTAGCATGACAAAAACTTAGTAGACTATCTTATTGCCTACTATTGCAAAACTCTAACCTGAGCCAAATATTACTATAGCATTATAAAACGCAAATGCTTGGTGGTACTACTAGCTATTAAGAATTTCTGACCTTATTTATATGGCAAACATTTCACCATAATTACCAACCATGCTTACTGAAAAGACTACAGTAAATGAAGGACCCCAATGGGAGATTAGCCCAATTGGCTTTATTATTTCAAGACTATGGCTTTTCTATTATTCATAGACCATGGCCATTACACTAGAATGTGTATTGTCTATCCTGGCTTCCAATATTATTTTTAACAGACCATTAATAAAATTGACTCTAAAACCTCCTAACTCAATTTCAATTATGGAAAAATGAATCCCCAACCCTATAAAAGAAATTTAGTAAATATATTAATTAATTCTCAAGTCAAAAACGGCCAACTGTACAAACTTGTGTACCAAAAATGGTTGCTTTATGTAAGACCTTCACCTAAACTGACATCATATTAAATCTTATTGGAAAGTCAGCCATGAGGGGTTCAGAAAAACTAACAGTGGCTCAAGACTCAATGCTACTGGGAAGACATGCTTGTTTTAATATAGGATGTACTATAGTCTTGCCTGGTATGTAAAAGCCAAGCTGGACCTAATCCCCAATCTCAACATTTTGTGGTTCCACCTTGTAAACCCTTCCATACTATTAGCATTGGTGTTGTGGAACCTCTCCCTTGAGCCTCTAATGGTCATAAGTTCCTCCCTATAGAAGTGGATAATTTAATTAAGTAAATTAAAGCTGTATAACTACCATCCACTTTGGTAAAAGCTACTGCCACATTTTTATATGATCATATTAGCACCCAGCATGGGTGCCCCAACATAATTTTTCCCAATAGTGGTAAAAATTTCTCATCATTTTTAATTAATCTCTTAGCCAAACTGATGATATCCAAACAGTTATTTTCCACTCCATACCATCATGCAACCAATGAAATGGTAGAGTGGGTTAATGGTACCCTAACTGCCACCCTCCAGAAAATGGCCATGACCAACCCTCTTAACTGGCCTAAATATTTTTCTAGTGTGATTCTGGCTGTATAATAAACTATTACTTAATTAAGATGTCGCCCATTTATGATTTGTATAAAAGAAATCCTTAATTGCCTTTTAAAGTGCAGGCCATGTTGGATCAAGCTTTACATGATGCCCCTGAAGTTAGTATGCAAAGCATTGCCTCTATAATAATCCAACTCTAGGATCTAACTTCCAAGAAATTATCTTCTACAAGTAGTAGAGAAGCAAGTCAATTTATTGTTAAACAGGAACCTCTGCGCACCTTCCAGCTGGGTAAACTAGTTTTATCTACACCCATAAGCTGGGAGGTCAATAAAGAAATTGGCCACCAACTGGTTGGGCCCTACAAAGTAACTATAAGTGGGGTAAAAAACACTCAATTGTAGAGGTCATGCAAGGTACTGTGGTAAATCGCGTACATAATCATTTTTCCATTCATCCCCCCTTTGCCAAAATATATAGATGGGAATTTTTAGTATTCCTACCCTAAATGAAGATTTTAACTAGGTAGATGTCAGGAATCATACCTGAGCCATTAAAGTATCTGAAACCTTTATTTGGCACAATCTCAACAAATTTCCAGCTCTCTTGATATCATGGACAATTCATAACTAATGCAGTCACACAGTACTCGCCCAAAACCTCTAATATTGGGGTTTGGACCAAATCTATACAGCGAGCAAATCCTATTTGACTGAGATGACTAGGCCTGCTGCAGAATCCCCAAATTTGTAACAATTATAGATCTTAGCTTGGACATTTGTAAATGGACTAGGTAACATCCCAGATCTCCCTTAGATTTTTAATTCTAAGCAAATAAAGATTACACTCTTTTTCACCAAACTAAGTTAAATTGTCCTACTCTATACGATTTAGGAAAAATATGTTGTGAGGATATATGACTCCAGTTATGTTAACCTGACAAAGGACTTTCCAGCCAAGGAAAGCAAAAAAGTTTAAATCCAGCATCTAGAAACTTTGGATTTCCTGGCTTATAATTAAAAAGAGATAAGTGGTATAAACCCTTGGTCATGACACTGAGTATCTCAGGTCATTTTATGGAGCTCATCTTGGATCTCAGGAGTTTCAACTCCAAGCATTCATGTCAGTCAATCAGTTCATATGGTTGGACTTCCTCAGGAGTCAAAGCAGCCATCACTGGCATTCTAAAGAGGCCAAGCATTCTGGTGAATCACGCCTGCTCAATGAACAATAGTGAAATCATAGCTCAGCAGTCTTATGTCTCATCTGACTAAACAGCCATTCAGATCCTTCATCTGCTGAATCCACCAGAGTGAGGAATGATCTGTGACCTTGGTAAAGTGGGTGCCATAGAGTTAGGAGCCAAAAGTGTTTAATTGCTAACAAGACATCCAGACATTCCTGCTTAGTAAAGTAATAGTTCCACGTAGCCTTACTCAGATCTTGCTAAAATAGGCCACTGAGTGTTCAGCCTGATTATCTTTATTCTGGGATAGGATGGCTCCGATGACAACATCACTTACATTTGTAAACAACAAGGGTTGATAAAAACTTGGATGGACTAAAAGGGTTTAGTATAAAGAGCAGTTTTCAGCGTTTAAAAAGCTTGTTTTTGTTCTGGCTGCCACATCAAAGCCACGTTCTTCTGCAGGAGGTAAAATATAGTCTCAGCTAGGTTGACAAAACAAGGGATAACCTGATAATAATAACCCACCATGCCAAGGAACAGATGAACATTCCTTAGGCTCTGCGGGTGCAACATCTTTTATATGGCGTCAACATTGTCCAGTATGGGCTGGATTCCATCTCTTGAGACCTTGTTCCAAAAAACATTATCTCCAAGTGAAAGAAGGAGCACTTCAATAGTTTTAGCTTTATTAAAGTTTTCTAAGCTAGTTGAAAACTTCCCAAAAATGCACCATGTATCCATTAAATGTTTGTGAGAATACAATGACGTCATAAAGGTATACAAGGACACATGATAGCTTCAAGTTCCGAGGATCCCATCCATGGCTCATTAAAAAGTGGACGGCTCATACAGAGGCCTTGGGGCATCCTCATGGGTTTAAATAGCCTTTCATTGGCTATGAGAGCAACCTTAACCTTATATTCTGGTGGGGAGCTCCACTTGCCTATATTCACTGGCAATGTTCGTTGTGGAAAAGTACTGAGATCCAGTAAGCAGGCAAAGGGATTCATCAATTTGTGGAAAAGTATAACTGTCCTTCTTGGTGATGGTATTGAGCCATCAATAATCCAACACCACCAATGGCTGCCATCCTTATTCTGAGCCAGCAGGAAAGAAGAGGCCCAAGGGCTGCGCAAAGGTGCCAAGAGTCTAGCTTTGAGTAGCTGTTTAAACTCTGCCACCATCTGGGCTTCTTCAACCTTACTTTTTTAGCAAGTCCAGAACCGGAAGGGGGAGCATCCCCAATCTCCACATGATGTAGTACCACGTTCATTTTTCTAAAGGCATAGGTTGAGACTAACATATGTCTGAATACTCCTCCAATAATTTTTGACCTTGCGCTGTTGTTATTAAGAGATTCATTCCAATACT